>JAUCNO010011361.1:0-23965 GCA_032353835.1 Enteromius viviparus | reverse complement strand
TACCCACGGCTGAAAATCGAGATCGAACTTAATTTGATCGCGATCACAAATCGAGATCGTATAATCGCCCAGCCCTAATTCTAGTCCACTGACGTTAATCTACTCTCCAGTGTAGTTTATGACAAAATGGCACAATCGATGTTGTGATTGGTCAGAACGCTTGTCAAACAAACTCCTGTCAGCTCAACTGACGTGACCCATTCGAAAGAAAAAAAAAGACCTGGAGGGCAATATCCAGTGGTTAACCCTAACCACACATATTTAGATCACTCCTCAAAGCAATAAAACAAAGATATGTGAACAAAATTCATGTTTTGGCAATTTGCTATCCATATTAAGCACCCACGGCAATATTTCAATCATTAAACAGCGCTTAAAAATTTTGTCAAAATTTAGTTTAAATAGGAATGCAGATGAGACTGAATATGAATGCAATCCTCTTACATTTTTTCCTTACAACGGTTTTCTATGGGAAACCACTCAACGTAAAACTTGCATGATGCGTTCATTGAAAGAGACGGGAGGCGTGCGGATCCATTTGCTGACTTTATTATCCAGGCAAACGCAGAGTCAAACAGGCAGAGTTGAGGCAACGGCAAAAGTGAACATCAGAGGCAAAACACAAGAATATTCCAGTAAGCGATCGGCGAACTTAATCCAAAAGGGGCAAAGACATGAACATGAACATATGAACATTAAATACTGAGGTCAGTATGCTAACAGGAAGATAACTCTCATCACAGGGTTTATTGAATGCAAATAGCCAACCTCCGTAAAAAGGTTTGTTTGCAAAACATAAGAATATTCCAGTAAGCAAAGCAGAAGTCAGGCGATCGGAGAACTTAATCCAGGGGCAAAGACATGAGCGAATATCCAAGGCATATGGGGTCAGTAACAATAAATCCAACAACAGGGAAAACACAGAGAAACAAGGAACACTAACAAAGGGGGAATATCCACATGCAATCATCAGCGAATTAACAGAATACAAAGGGGAATTTTATACGCACGAAAACAAGGCTATTGGGTGGAGGAACGAATGAGTGGCCATAGCGACAGACAAGGTGGGTGGAGTCCAGGGATGGAAACGGAGACAAACACACAATAAAACACACATGGAGCTGGAGTGCCATCCAGTGGATTTTGCTGGCACCTCCAGCTGAACCGTTACATTTATATCGTGGCTTCATCTGATGGCCTGTAAAAAATATACATCATCACTAAGTCGTTTACTGAACTTCAGCTTTTAATTTCTGTGTTTTACTACATCACTACTTAATGCAAACTGCGGAAAAATAACTGACAGTCAGTGAAGCAAAGCTTCAGGGGGTGAGAGTGTGACGTCACATGAAAACTGTCTTCCAAGAAACTTTGCATTCTCTCGCAAAATATTTGGACTCTCCTGTAAAAGAATTGTGTTCCCTGAAAAAAACTTTTGCGTTGCGCAAATCAAGATTTTACAATAGAAATGTTAAATGCTAAACATTTCTGGTAAACGTGACAAACATTTTTATTAAATTAAAAACATGCAATTGACACGATGTTTCATTTAATTAGTTGAATGTGAATATTAGGCATATGATTGACTGTGATTTGTGTGTGTGTGTGTGTGTGTGTGTGTGTGTGTGTGTTTGCAATTAGTTTAAATATTACAATAATTTCTATTACTTTTAATATTTTTCATTATTATATAAAATGAATTACAAATATATTTGTGTGTGTAGCCTGTATACTGTGTAAGCACTTTGGAAAACCCAGTAGATATTTTATCATCAAACATAATTGTTATATCAAAACCAGTACCTCGTAACCACAATTTAGTTTGTAGGCGGACAAAAAAAATACTACATGTCTGTACTCCCAAGATGCCAGCCAATCAGATTACAGTCTGCCTGACTGAGTAAGTACTTTCCCATTTTTGTGCAATATGTATCAGACGGTCAGGGAAGGGACTTGGTCCTCAGGCGTGCCATTTGATGAGATAAGGGCAGCCCTGCGACGCCGCTGTCAGATGAAGAGCGTCCCACAGACATCACTCACTGGTGGCATGTGTAGTGAAGATGAAAGGCAGAGTCGGTGGACACACAACAAAACCCAGATCACAGCACAGTAATGGCCAGAGTAAAGCACCTGGAGTCAAAACACTGATGAGACCGAGAAAAGGAGCTCTTCGCATATGAAAATCTGAATGATGAAGCAATAAAGCAGCTTTATGAGCTCATGATGTAGGCGTTGCGAGTGGATTTTTGGTTCTCGCTGCTCTGGTACTGAACTGAACACAGAACTGCAGTAAAGGTCTCTACTGGTAATGATGCAGAACAGCAATGCCTTCAGGATGTCAGAACAGATGGTGTTCCTGTCGGCTGCAGAGTAGCGCTCTGTCAAATGTATACACCAAGATCGTATACAAGCACAAGCACTGTTGTCTGTTCACATTATGCATGGTCTCATTGATAATAATAGGTGTTTTGTCTAAAATGTATGGTTCTAGCACCCATACATTGCTGTTCAGAGGTTCGGGGTTAGATTTGGATAAATGTAGTTTACAACATATTAAATTCATAAATTAAAATGTTTAAAGCCATATTTATTAACCACAATTAAGTTATTTTTCCATTCTGTTTGTGAGATTTTGTTTTTTTCTAAAAAAAAAAAAAAAAGGAAATTCTGTTATGATTTATTTAATATGTATTAATTTAACTATGTGTACATTTAATTAATGTGTTTGTTTGTAATTGTTTATAATTAATAGTTTAATTTAGAATTATAATAGAATAATTTAGATTCAAGTGATTTATATAGATATAAAGCTATTGGACATTTATTTATGCAAAAAAAGGGTTATAAGTTATTGAATTTGTGTTTATTACGCATCATCATTTAACAAAATGTAATGAACATTAAATACTGAGGTCTGAATGCTAACAGGAAGGTAACTCTCATCACAGGGTTTATTGAATGCAAATAGCCAACCTCTGTAAAAAAGGTTTGTTTGGATTTAGTTTTTTTGGGAAAGATGATCAAAACAGATTGAGTTAAATTCTACTGGATGATAAAAACATAAATGTCCTTGTACTAGGCTTTCATCTGTGTGTTAACGTTCAATATAACCATCCCTTTCTTAAACACTGCCGTGTGGGCCATTATTTTTATTATAACTCATTGAGCTAAATGGATCTGTTCACCAGATGAGAGCATTTTCTTAAGGGTGAAGTTGGGTTAACAAGGCCTTGATGCCCATTTTGCGATTCTTGGGTGAGAAATCCCATTGCATATTTGCATGTGCTTTTAACACACACTTCACTTAAGCCAAGAAATTATGCTAATCAGATAAAGGTGCAAACACAGCCCCAAATAGCAGTTGGCACTGGACTTTTCTCCAGGTTACAGGACGGTTCTGAACTCTAGAAGGCCAGTGCTTTTTTTAACTTTTTCAATTTTATTCAACTTTATAATTAATTATAATAAATTAAGGCCTGAATATTTTATATCTTACATCAAAGGACGTGTAAATAATGGAAAAATATTTTTCATAGGCTTGAATATACAATTTTACCATGTACAATTAAACTTGCTTAGTGAGATACAGAGTTGTTGTGTCAGTTTGACTTACAGCTGAAGTGCTTCTCATATTTAATCCTGTTAATTCAGATGGCTGTGAAATAGCTTTGGCTCTTTTGCATTATTAGGTTTATCCTTTGTGCAAGTCTGTCAGTGTTGCCAGATCTCACAGGAAAAACATGCAACCTGTTCTGACAACACAGTCTCAAAATAAGCATGGCTAAATTGGCTAAATACTTTTGGCCTTTCAGGATGGAATTGCTTCATTTAATCTGATTTATGTGGTCAGAATAAGACCTACATCTTAATGTAATGATGCAAGTTATGTCTTTTCTGTATAGTTTACTGTACAGTCGGTTGTGTAAATCAGTTGTTAAATTGTAAGTACATAAATATGGATTATCTGAGTTCCCATACTTTTAAATGAATAAAAAACGAGACAAAGTTGCTTAATAATCAGACTTCAACACAGCGCAAGGAGAAGACGTAAACAGCGCCATCTAATGGTGACCAGACACAAATGACTTCTTTGACACAGTGGCTCTGTATAGCAATCTCCGCTGATATTTTTGTCTGAACGTGTGTTTTGTGTTTTAGAGATAGTGAGAGCCATGACGCATGTTATTAACCATGGCATGTCCATGTACTGGGGCACATCACGCTGGTCAGCGATGGAGATCATGGTAAGTATAAAAACGTTTGTATCTAAACCCATTTTAAAGTAGACAAACTTATTTTTATGGCTTTTCGATAGAATTTATCAATATATAGTTCAAATTATATATTTAAATATTAATTAATATATTATAATACATTTTAATATTATTTTTAAATATATTATTTTACGAATTTTTATTATATATATATATATATATATATATATATATATATATATATATCATATAAATTATTAAATAATTTAAATATTTTAATAGACAACAACACAAAAATACTCGATGTCTGTTCATATCTTTATTCATAACCTATATTAATATCATTCTTTTCTCATATTTGTCCTCTCTCTCTTCCTGTAGGAGGCGTATTCTGTAGCGAGGCAGTTTAATCTGATTCCTCCTGTGTGTGAACAGGCCGAATATCATTTATTCCAGAGGGATAAAGTGGAAATGCAGTTGCCAGAGCTTTACCATAAGATTGGTAAAAACATACATATATTGTATATACACATGAACACACACAATTAAAATAAGATTTCTGAAACAGCTTAAAAACCCAATCTTTCACCGCAGGTGTTGGAGTGGTTTCCTGGTCTCCTCTAGCCTGCGGCATTATCACAGGGAAATATGAAAACGGCATCCCAGAATCCTCCAGGGCCTCTTTGAAGGTACTTTAAAGGAGTAGTTCAGAGAAAAACTAAAACGTGCTGAAAATGTACTCACCCTCAGGCCATCCAAAATGTGGTTGAATGGATTTCTTCATTAGAATAGATTTAGGGAAGTTTAGCCTTACATCACTTGCTCAGCAGTGGATCATCTGCAGTGAATGGTTGCCGACATTAATATAACAATAATCAACAAGTGATCCACAAAACTCCAGTTAACAGTTAATGTTGTGAAGCGAGAAGCTCAGTGTTTGTAAGAAACACATCCGTCAAGACATTTTACAATAAAAAAGTTGCTTCTAGCCGATCAGCTGTTTGGACTCTTATTCTGACGGCACCCATTCACTGCAGAGCACTGATGAACTAAAGATGTGTAATGCTAAACTATATGTTCATTTTTGGGTGAACTGTTTCTTTATTCTTGTTTGTCATTATGAATTTATCCAATGGAAATAGTGCCAGTTTTCTGGACAAAAACAGCTATACTGAACAGAAGAACAAAGCTGAGTTAAATAGGACAGTCTGACACTGGATGAAGTGGTTTAGGAGCTCATTTAGATTACACCTTCAGCTTGTATCAAGTGATGAGGGAGGCAGGTCTGTCAGGGCAGGTTTGCAGCGCTTGTCTCACTCTCTCTCTCTCTCTCTCTCTCTCTCTGTAGTCGTACCAGTGGTTGAAGGAGAAGATTCTGAGTGAGGATGGCAGAAAGCAGCAGGCGAAGCTTAAGGAATTGACCCACATAGCTGAGAGGCTCAGCTGTACCCTGCCACAACTTGCCATCGGTAGGTCAAAAGAACTTTTTCACTTAAACTGTCACATAAGTGCCACATATTATCACTGGTATAGTGACTCAGCTGTTTTGTCAGTGCTTATGTAGAGAAAAATACGGAATTTCTGCTTCTGTGCAGATTTCCTGACTGAGAAACTAACCTTGATATTAATCCACGAGGCTTTGAAGTCAACAATTCTGAGGGTTTAAAAAATTACATACTTAATGTAAAACAGACTGGGCATTTTTAGTCCATTTGGAAGTATTTTTATGGAAAAAGGAGAATCTCTTACTGTTTAAATATATGTGTAATGTCTAGCTTTTACTACTTTACTAGAAATAGTTTAGTGCATAATCATTACATACACATACTGTATATTAGGGAACTGATCATGAGTTATCATGATTACTCATTGCCCAGCACTAATATATATATATATATATATATATATATATATGTATGTATAAAGTTAGAGATACTAACAACAGCACCCGTTCAGAATCCTACCAGCTCATTTGAGACTGGACTAGGACTAAATGACAGAATCCTCATTAATCTATTCTCTGTGTTCCTCTGTAGCCTGGTGCCTCCGTAATGAAGGAGTGAGTTCTGTTCTCCTGGGGACCTCCAACCCTGCACAGCTCACTGAGAACCTGGGGGCGATTCAGGCAAGAGATTTATCAAAACATCTCAGACCCACACGCACACTGTGGAATCACTGCCATCCCACAAACTTTGGTGGCCTGCTGCAGCTCTCTGCTTTTATCTCTTAACACCTATCTTCTGAATCTCACATGGTGAATTTACATTTAAAACCTCAAAAACAGGGTATTGCTTGATGTTATATTTATGTGCCAAGGCAAAATTTCACACATTGATGATAAGAGATCCAACCAGGATCAACCAGCTTCAAATAAAGAGGGTTTTGCAGAGTTTCTAGCTTGACGAATACTTGGACTAGCATTTAGACACAGTTTTTCTTGACCGGGCGGCCTCAGAAAACTTCTAAGGGGTCTTCAAGATGACTTAAAATATTTAGATTAAACAAGCATTAAAATATACTGAGGGAAAAAATGCTTTTCTAGCTTAGATTTTTTGGCTTGTGTTCAGCCAAAATATCTAAAAATTCTTAAATAAGGAAGGATTTTAAAAGTAAAAATTATTTTATTGTTTTCAATAAGACAATAATTTTTACTTGTCTAGAAAATCCTTCTTTAAAACTTTCTAGATATTTTGGCTGGAAACAAGACCAAACATGCTTTTTTTGCAGTGTAAGCTAAAACAACAACAAAATAATTATAACTGTTATTTGAATTCATCCCATGTGGTTTAGTCATTCAAACTATGCTCTCGCTGACAGGTTCTTCCAAAGATCACCGCTCATGTGGCCTCAGACATCGACAAAATCCTGGGTAACCGTCCCCACAGTAAGAAGGACTATCATCACTAGGCCTTTCTGTGAACCTGTAAGCCTTGACACTCAGGATCCCGTGCCAGCCCTCTCGTGTCGGCGGGTGTCCACAGTGTGTGATTCCCACCATTGTGTGTCTGTGTCAACGTCTCCTGCAGAGAGACATTGTTACCGTTACAGTAGAAATGCTAAAGTGTTATGCATGCTTCTGTTTGACCTATACCTGAGCTCAACGTCGCATTAGATCTCTGTAGAGACACACCTGCCTGTGAAGCACAGAAGCTCCTGGACTCCCTCGTCTGTGGGGTTTTGTATTCAGCTGTCATAACCCATATGTGCCAAAGTGAACATGGTCTTGACCCTTGACCTCCGGGCATGCATTCTGAAAAGGGACGAATGACAGGCCCTTATACAGTAAATAGCCCTGATTATGGTCTATAAAACATAAAGTAAGGAAATGCATATCATTTTGAGAATGTACAAACTAAGAACTGTGACGTATGGCAGAGCAGCATGTGTCCATTGGTAAAAATGTGTTGGATTAAAAAGCCATCAAAAGCAAAGCGAGCGATTATTGTGTTTAAATGTCCAAAATGTTTAACATCTTTAAATGACTGTTTGTGTATGTTTCCTTTGTAAACCCTGCTATTTGTGTCATGTCTGATCCGTTCAACAATTTCTTACTTCTCCATTGTTTTCATTGTATATTATAAAAGAAACTTAGTTTGGTCAAATGCTTATCCAGTGTTACACTGGTTAAAGATTTAAATGCTTGCTGCTGTATTTGGCAACTTTTGAACTGCTAAGCAGTACATACTTGAGTCCTGAGTGTGACAGACATGCACAACTACTAAAAGAAACTAGTTTGTTATCCATGACAAATGGGGTCAAAATGTTTACAGACTTGAAAATGATGAAGCTGTTGATGAATGCATTGTGCAGAGTGCTTTTAACATTAAAATAAAAATGTGCATCTCCAGTTTGTGGTGTTTTGTTATATATAAAGTTATTTTGCTACATTCTACAAAATGTTGCTTTGAAACTAAATAATCTGACAGATGTGGGCTAAAAAAACAAAACCCCGAAACATAACTAATTTAAAAAGTAGAAAAACTAGGCCATGTCTGAACGGGGGAAAACTAGGTCACACAAGGCAGCAAAATTACTGAGTGACATAAACATTACCTTATTTCTCCATAGAAACTACACCCCTCCCTAAATACATTAATCCCCGCCCACTAAGATCTCCTATTGGATAAACTCCCTGTCCATTTTAAAATTACGTTTTTTCATTGGCTCTTCACCTCTCGTCAACTTATTTCGATTCCATACGCGCCAAACATTGTAGGCCGTGACATACTTAACGCAAATACTTCGAAGCGACACTGTTTATGGCCATTGATAAATGAAAAAATCCAGTTTGTTTGTAGGCAAGAGTTTGTTTTGTTAGTTATTATTATCTAGCCGCCTATAAGGAAAGAAGGAACATCCCTTTCTCTGTCTCCACGGCAGCAGGCAGTAAACTGAAAACACAGCAACGAGCAGTGTGCTGGGTGAGTCGCGCTCCTTTTTGTAATACTGTTTTTAGTTTGCTATGCGATATATATGAGCAAAGCTTTTTCGCTAGTCTAGAAAACAATAACGGCGCTGGTTGGAGTCTTATTTAAAACTGCCCACTTTGATTTAAGGCGCATCGGCGATGTGGCTGATGCAGGGCCGGAGGAGCAGCCCCAGGGGCGACAGTGTTTGTGTTGCTGATGATGACTGCGGTATCAGCAGCGTGATGAAGACTGACTCCTTCTGCATGAACCAGTCCTTCCCCTCCGCGCGCAACTGCACTCTCAACCGCGTGGACGCATCAGGTGGGCCAGACAGCTCTCACACCTGTGCCACAATGCGTGGACGCTGAAGAGATACCAACTATTACATGATAATATAAAACAATAACGACGAAGCTTATAAAAATTACAGCATATAGCAGTAGTTGTTGCCAATAAAATGGGACCACAGGGGAGATCTCTTAAGAAGTTGACAAATCTTTTTTTTTTCTTTTTTTTTTAAATATCGAAAATATGGTTATTCAGCAGTGAGTGTTTACTGAAGGAGATCGATTTCTGCAATGGTTTGCTCAGAACAGATGACTGGGTTACTTTTTTTGTCTGTTTAAATTTGCATTACTTTATTTGGAAGACAAAAATATTTACAGTAACGACAACACTGCTCACAAGTTTGGTTTTGGAATATTTGTATACAGTATTCATATCAAGTAGTGTTATTGTGAAATGTTATTGCAATTTAGAATGGTTTGTTTATATTTTAAAAATATTTTTTATTCATGTGATGGCAAAACATGCTATTTCCTATACATTTATCAGTGTTAAAAATAATTAATTGGTATGATTTAAGATCTTTGTGGGAACTGGTGTTTTTCAGGGTTCTTTAAAAAAATTTGTACAAATTTTATTGAATGGAAAACTCTTAAGAGCTGCATCTATCTTTTTTTCTTAAGGATGTGTTTACTATCATGTCTTATCAAATTAATGCATCTTTTCTAAATAAAAAATTATAGTAATTTCTTTAAAAAAAAAACTGAGCTGATGTTTACAATGGTTTTGGAAATGAATTACGAGTTTCACTCTCGCTCAATTTGTTTTCTGATAGGTGACTCTCATGTTAGTTCATCAGTGGCGCTGAGGAATCTTCAGATCTCTGATCTGCATTGTTCCCATCCCGCGTCTCCGTCATCGTCTCACAGGTCTCCAGTGTTTGAGAGCTCTCTACTCAGACAGCTCATGTGTACTGCTCCAGAAAAGAGAGGCACAGCTCTCACCATCAACCCTAATAAAGCTGTCCTGTCCATTAACTGCACCACATTACAGGTACTGGATGACCGTTCTCATCAAAGCTCTTTTCCAAATTAAACAAAGGTCACATTGCACACATTATTTTGGTATTAGGAATTTATTGGCCACACTTGTAGCTGCACACCTGTTTTTTCAATTGAGCCGTTATTTGAATTATTTATTCATGCTATCTCTTTTTGCAAGGTTTTGGATGCAAATGAACATGCTTGTAAGTTGTTTGAGTGCGGATACAGTGATTTGATCAGCCGGAAGCTGACTTCTCTCTTAAGAGCCAGTCAGATGCTAGAGGAAGTCCTGAAGGAGGAGACTCTGGATTCTGATGGAAACCTAGTTGCTATTTCTGCAAAAGTGGTATGAAAGACTGCGGTTAATTAAACAACAATTCACTTATCTGTCACTAAATTATTAGATTAAATTATCATGAGTCATAAATATTGAATTTCTTCCACGCTGCATATTTTGCCCATGACTCTGATCTCTGCTTTCCTGTGCTGGATTCGAGCGAGCATCATTAATTAAAGCACAGCTCTGGATCATTCTCTCCACAGGTGAGCGCAGTGAGTTTGACAGGAGCTGAGTTTCCGGTGTCTGTGTGGCTTCAAATACCGGAGCAGCCGCAGCAGATCTTAGAGCTCCTGCTGGAGCGAGTGGAGAGAATCACAGCACATGTGACTTTCACTCAAAATGTGAGACTCATTCCCTTGCAGCTAATTGTGCAGTGAAGGTTAACCTTATGTATCAAGTTAAGCATTTGGAAGCATAATTTAATAGAATTACGCCAATATTATTAGCATTACATTATATAACGACATAATGTAACTGTTGACTTCAAAAGGTTAGTAAGGTCAGCATATTAGAATGATTTCTGATGCTAAAAACTGGATTAATGGCTGCTAGAAATCATCAATTAGATTTTAAAATGCTAAATTAGAAAACGGGTGTTTTAAATTGTAATGGTATTTGTATTGTATTTTGATCAAATAAATGCAGCCTTTTCAAAAACGTAAAAACTATTAAGCGACTATTAAGCTCATACGAGCTTAGTCTGGCAAAGCTACCTACGCGGGCTTAACCTGCATCCATTAGATGCCTCTGTGTACTACTGGACGAATCTACAACCAATCAGACCACTCATTCCGATGACGTATGCGTAGCGGCGGAACCTGATGCCACCGTAACCAACTGTAGCTAGCTTCATTAAAGCAGTAGGAAAATGTCTTTACGTACTTTAATTACGTCTGCAACGTTTTAAAGAAAACCTGTCTATAATAAATTTCTCAAAACAGCTGCAAACAGCAGAGTCTAACGATTGTTGCTGCTCGGTACACGCCATGTTTGAAAGCCGGTATGGTTTCGGATCACAGAACTGCTGCATCATCATGAGCTTGTTTCTCATTGGTCCCCACTTTTTTGGGAAAGGGAATGCTCTAAAACGGCAGCTTTGCCAGACTAACTTTGCTCGCCAAGTGAATGTAGCATCTAAGGAAGTATGGGCGGGCCCAGGCTACTATAGTGTACCTTTTTAAAGAAAATTGTTTGTAAAGCTGTTGCTCAATTGGCCAGAAATGTTTTAGCTCCTCCTTCTGTTTTTTCAGGGTGGAATCCTTAGTTGTGATGGCACTTTTGCCCATCTTTATGGCTACCACTCTGCTGAGGAGATGACTGGCCTGTCAATCTTGTCTCTGATGCCGTCACTACAGATCCCCTTCCATTGCAGGACTCCTAAGGTTACAATGTTTAAAAAAAAATTATCTTTGTTTTTAGTAATTTTGTTTTATTTTCCCATTTAGTTGTTCAATTTATTTTCTAATTATTTTAAGGCAATATTTTAAAAATTAGGTCAGTTTTATATATAATAATGTGTGTGTGTGTGTGTGTGTTTCAACTGTCTGCTCCTTCACGTTTCTTTACCTTTGTAATTCAGGTGTTGCGTGTTCAGAGATTGCATATGCAGGCCAGGTCTGGTTTGGTGGTGCCAGCATGTGTCCGTCTGCAGGCTGCTGTGTCCTGTGGAAGATCACCGCTGCAGATTAAAGGATCAGCACATCCAGAAACTACTGATGGTTCACTCATAGGGTTACGACAGGCCAACCAAACTCCTTTAGGTCAGTCCGCACCCTTTCACTGCAGTATGTGCCGTTTTGGAATTGATAGTTGCTTCAGTAGACCAAAGTCACACTGACGTCAAAAAATAAAATGCAGATTTCCTAACCGAATCAGATTTCTTTATCTGTAGTATTTCTGTATTAATTTATAGCCCCGAGCCACTAGTTAAAGTGACTTTCCAATATTTGCTCTGGCATGAAGGAAATCTGTGTTGTAACGGAGCTTCTTGTTGGTATTTGTCCAATCTAATTAACTTAGCTGCTGATGGATTAAATTAGGCATCATTTAAATTTCTATTTCTTTCAGTGTGATGATTGCAGTGTACTCTTGTCCTGCAGGTTGTAAATCAGGTGCGGTTGGTGTCCTGTCTCCCAGTGCAGACGTGCTGTACTCTGGGTCAGTGTGTGTGTTTGCTCCCAGTAGCTGCCTCCTGACGCTTCAGCCCAATGGCACCATTCACAGCCTCAACAACCCCTTCAGCTCTCTGCTGCTCGGATACAACAGCAGTCAGCTGCTTGGCAAGGTATGGATGCTATGAAACATTCCCTTGGGATCACTTATGTTTGTATAACTCTCTTTTAATAAAGTTTTAGTTGGTCCAATTTCATTTATCTAGTCCAACCAGAGTGTTACTGATGTAACATTAAAGTTTTATTAAGATTTTTAATTGCTTTTTTAGTTTCTTTAATGTTATTTCTTAGTACTTTTGGTTTGTGTTTTTCTGTCAAAGTTAAAAATATTTCAATTATTTTAATATATTTTTCAGTTAACAAAAATATACTAGTTTTAGTTAAAGATTGAATCCAGTGTTTCATGATAACAGAAGGCCTATGCATCTGTGTGTAGAATGTCACATACTTGATACCGGCGTTTTATGAGCGAGTTCATGCTGCAGACCGAAGCGACCACCCTACACTTCATCCCCATGACACATCCAGCCCCTCTGGCAGCTGCAAAGGTACAGAGATGTGATGTTCTTTAAAGATAGACACTTTAGCTTGTGAATCTACGTTAATGTCTCCTCACTTCCTGTCTGCCTACTTGTCAGACCTCGGTAGATGTTCTGCTAGTGCTAGCTGTCGCCCTGCTGATGCTCTAACCCTCTCTACTGACATGCTCACAACTAAGGAAGATCAACAGGATACATGTAGTGAGTTCATTTTCTTACTGCTCCAAACACATGATATTAAATACTAGTGTGTTATATTTTTGTCTTTTTTTTTGTTGTTGGTGGTGTTTTTTATTTTTTTATTTTTTATTTATGGTTAACTGGATTATGTTTGTAGATCCAAACACAGTGCTTGCTGGTGACAGTGTGATGGTGCATCTAGCCATGCGTAGGAGAACAGGTCTTGGGAAAGGGAAGAGGATCTTCACTGGGACAAGTGCTAAACTGGAACAGGCAAATGGTGTCCTATCAACCATGACCTCTCCTGCTGTCACCTCCACACCACTGAATGGGTTAGACACTTCACTAAATCCTCTTACTTTTTTATTTATTTATTTTTAGTTTTATTTAATTTCATGCAGTTTAAGAGTAAATCAGCATGTCCGTTTTTTTATTTTTATTTTTTTTATTTAAATAATAAAAAATATATGGTATATATTGTTGCTTGTAATTTGCTATTTAATGTAAAAGTGTGTTAATGTTAAAGTTGTTAAAAATTAAACCCCTGTTTTATTTTTCCATGTATATTCCCTTTCTTTTTCATTTTTTGAATTGTATTTATTTATTTATTTTTTTCATTTTATTAACAATTTTTTTTTTCTTTTTTTTACTTTTTTATTATTTTTATTATTATTATTATTATTACTACATAAACTATACGGAAATGATAAATGTTGCCTTGGTAATATATTTTACAGATGCAAGAAAATGGATCGATGACGTGTCATTATTCTCTCTGTTGTTCTCAGGTTGGATGACACTACAGAGCTTTGTGAGCAGGTGGTGGATGTGACTGCTCAAGGTTCTGAATCTGACTCCGCCAACTCCACTGCTGCTCTGCTACAGACCTTTGCTCTGGTGGAGTCCCAGGAAGTCCACAAAACCTGTCTCTCCACTACTGTCTTTCCTCATTGTGGCCCATCAGAGAAGATCTTCGACGGGCGAGATGCCTCCAAGGCTCTAAACTCAGACCATACAGAAGCTCCAGTGAAGTCCTGTGACTCCGTGCCACATTCAAAACCTCTCACAAAGGCCTGCCAGTGTTCAGAGAAAGCCCAGCTTCAGGATTCCAGCTTTGAGGTGATTTCCCTAGGCAGTGGGTCATCGTCTGGGTTCTGCGAGCGGCTGGTGGGCGGCTCTGGTCCTGAAAAGTTAGATGAGTCTCAGCAGGGATGTCAGCTAGTGGAATCGGCCAGCATCTTTTTAGATTTGAACTCTAATGGAGATGTCATAGTTCATGCCATGTCAGAGATGGACCTGAATGACAGTGTTGAGATTACAAACGCCTCTGCAAATCTTAACCATTCGCTTGCCTCATGTGACACCGCTGAGCTCCTGCGCACCTCTTCACCCTTCGTTGTGGACTCCGAACCTGAAGCAGAAGCTGAAATCTGCCCAGAGCAAGAGGCAACGCAAAAACCTGTCCCATCAGCACTAGAGCAAGAACAACAAACAAGCCCTCAGCAGAAAACTCTGGTGCAACTGCCGAAAAATCATGTAACCAAACTTCGGGAACAGTGGAATTCCTTTTCAGAACATGCTGTTGGTCGTGTTCTGGATCTCCGGAAGGGTGGGATTTTGTTGCCAGGTGACACTCCTGCCACCTCCACTCCTAAGAAGGTGAAGGCGAAGTCCTCTATTCCAGAGGGAAAGGTTCATGTGACCTGCTACAACAGAGACGGAACACCAATCGGTATGACAGCTAGAGTCCCAATAATGAGTAATGACCGTATTATATCAGATTATTGGATGAAATTTTGGATCTTGTTATAGAGCAATTTTAGCTTAATATGTGTTAGCTAACAAGTCCTTAGAAAAATATGTTG
The DNA here is from genome assembly GCA_032353835.1 of Enteromius viviparus. NCBI lineage: Eukaryota > Metazoa > Chordata > Actinopteri > Cypriniformes > Cyprinidae > Enteromius > Enteromius viviparus. Next base: position 8,919 of record JAUCNO010011361.1, on the reverse strand, counting down.
GATGGCAGATTAATTAACTGTAAAAATGTAAATTTGTGATCAGTAAGATTTATTTAATTGATCAAAATACAAAAAAACATTAATGTTGTGAAATATTATTCCAATTCCATATTTTATTTTTGTGACACAGTATGGCATCAGCCTTTACCCAGTCTTCAGTGTCACATGATCCTTCAGAAATCATTCTAATAAGCTGATTTATCAGTATTTTTTTATCAGTATTGATTCTTATGTTTTATTGTAAATAATAATAATAATAAAAATTTAATATTCCTTTATTCATTTAACACACCCTTGCTGTGAATACAAGTAGTACCTTCTTTAAAAAATAATAATAATTTAATAAACCAAACTGTGAACACATAATTTCTATTTTAAATAAACAGTTATTTTTATCTTTTCATTTATTTAAAAGTATCACAGGGCCCCATAAATATTAAGTAAAATATGAATACAAAATATTAATGTTTCTCGGCATATTAGAATGATTTCTGAAGGATCATGTGACACTGGAAATTCAGTATTGATTCACACGAATAAATATTTTAAAGTATTATTTATATATATATATAATTTTTTTTTTGCAATATTATTTTGCCAAATTAGATTTTCTGTATTTTTTTTTTTGTATAAGACACTTGTTTAAAAACATAAAAAATCCCACCAACATTTGAACTTTATTTTTCTAAATGTGACAGTTTATTTTGTTTCAAGGCTCATTGCTTTCTGTTTTTTTTTTACCTAACTTTACGACATGCTTAAATCTAACCAAAGATATCAGTAAAATATTTGGGATCCAAACACTATATGAGCTCATTAAATATACACTGTGATATTAATATAAATAATAAAAGATAAATATAATTTAATGTTCCATAGAACAAAGTTATGCAACAACATGACTGTGAGAGAATAGACAGAATGTTATTCATGGGTGAACTATTCCTTTAAAGGTAATCCACCAGCAAGATAATAAAATAATTTACTTTAAATCAATATTTCATATCCATGGCAAGTAGCCTTGCAATAAGCATGATATTGTAGCCATTATCACAAAATAAACCCCTAACAGGGTGATCCAAGACCCCGTCTGGGTTTATTTTGTGATAATGACTGTATGTTATCTCTTACTGTACTTAATTTTTCCATTTCTAAACTGTGCTCTTTCTGTATGCCATGTCTCAAAAGCATCATCCATCTTTTCTACTGTACATTTATGATGTTTCAGTGCAGAAAGGCAACTGATAAAGTGATAATTTTTAGCGTCTCTTTCTTTCTCTTTGTATAGAGGTGCAGTGTGATGTGCGCTGGGTGTCCCTATCTAGCGGGAGCTCTCTGGTCTGTCTATGGCTGAGTGGGAGTCATCTCCTGCTCCATCACCAGGATGCGCCACAGAGCACAATGTCTCCCACAGTGAGGACAGGAGCCCCGGAACAGGAGGCCTTTGCCTGCAGTCTCGCTGAGGTCATCTCTCTGAATACTTCAGAAACTGAGCTCTTTAAAGGGAGCCCAACATTTCTTTCTGGAAAACACAAAAGAGGATGGTTTAAAGAATCAAACCAATCTTTTTTTTACTGTATGGACAAAATTACAAAGAAATTCAATGGGAACTGAAGTTGTTTGGTTACCAATGTTGTTTAAAATATATTCTATTGAGCTCCTCAGAAGAAAGTAAATCATACATGCATATAACTTCAACATCTGCATGTACGATAAAGCAGCAACCTTTCTTTCTTCCTCATCAGGCTGTTCGTTCAGATGCCTTGCGCTCTTCTGTGGACCTTGAGCAGTCCGGAGCATGTGAGGGTTACTTTGAAGAAGAATATCGTCCACTGCGCTCCATTGGAAAGGGAGCCTTCGGCTTCGTCTGGCTGGCCGCAAGAAGGATAGATGAACAGGAAGTCAGTAACACTTTTCTGCGCTCACTGCTGTTCATACACTTATATTCATCCGGTTGCCAGACAATGACTTGATTACAATGACGTCAGTTGTTCAAACCTTGGTCAGGGTTCTTAAGAGAGGTTGTTTACACACTGAGGCAGTTTCATTGATGTAGGGTGTATATAGTCTTTTATGGACAATTATATGAGCTGCTGAAGAGATGTTGAATTTATTATCTCTCACATCAATTTCAGGTGGTTGTGAAGTTTATTAGGAAAAGCGCTGTGGTGAGCGAATGCTGGGTGGATGATCCTGATCTGGGCCGGGTCAGTCAAGAACTGGCCATACTGGTCCGCCTGCAACACTCCAATATTGTGAAGGTACAAGAGAACGGTTTGAGTTAACTTGTTAGAATATTGTGGCAAATTAAATGATGCAACATAGCCTTAAAAAACAAAAAGAAAAAAATAAATGCAAATCTGTTGATATGCGTTAAAAACTTGTACCTCATTTTAAACCATATTTTTACTGTACTATTTATCCCGTGTAAAAAAAAGCATTAAAATGCATATGTTTGGAGTATTAAGAAAAGATATTAAAAAAAAAATTTGTAACTGTAAATTTAGTTATGATATAGCATTGTCACTATTTGTGCTTGAGTGCATTAATTTTTTGCTGTAGGTTTTGGAGGTATTTGAGAATGAGCGATTCTTCCAAATGGTCATGGAGAAACATGGAGATGGGCTTGACCTTTTTGAGTTTATCGACATGCAGCCGAGACTGGATGAGCCTCTAGCAAGCTACATCTTCAGACAGGTGAGAAACGGGCTGCGAGAACTACTGAGATGTTGTGATTGGATCACTTTTTTTCTGATGCGTGTTTCTGTACTCAGTTGGTAGCTGCAGTGAGTTACCTGCGTGGCAAGAGAGTGCTCCACCGTGACATAAAGGATGAAAACATCATCATAAACTCTAAATTCCACATCCGGCTGATCGACTTTGGCTCTGCTGCGCTGCTGGAACCTGGAAAGCTCTTCTACACCTTCTGTGGCACTCTAGAGTACTGCTCCCCGGAGGTGCTTCAGGGAAACCCGTACGTACTGAAACATCACACAGCCTGTCTTGGTTCCATCTGTGCATCTGAGATTGATAAAGACAGAATACAGGATAGTAAAATGAATAAAATGAGCAACATGTTAACTACAGTATGACTGAGATCTACACAAATCGGATCTTTCTTAATTTTGCCTCAGTAAAAATTAAGGGACTTTTTTTTTCCTTTTTTTTTGTGACTTTTTGGATATTAAAATAGGTTTGAATACTCAGGTTAACTGGCGAACATGCAATATAACAATCAAACAAAAAAGTTGTGAAATGAAATTTATGTTGACTTTAAGCCTTTGTAGTTGAATGCAAGATTATACTTGCATGTACAGGTTGAATATTACTTTTTTGTATTTTATTTGATATTTTTGATGCATGTAGGTACGAGGGTCCAGAGCTGGAGATGTGGTCTCTAGGAGTGCTCTTATACACCCTACTCTTCAGTGAAAACCCCTTTTGCAGTGTGGAGGAAACCCTGCAGGCCCGACTCAACCCTCCATGCCAGATATCTACAGGTTTGCAGCTCTGCTTCACGACAACCATGAAGACTGACTGGAGACACATGACTAATTCTGTGTTATTCAGGGTTTCTATGGGTGTTAAAATTAATTCTCACTTCCACAAAAAAAGGTCTTAAAGGGTTAATTCACCCAAAAATTAAAATTCTGTCGTTAATTACTCACCCTCAAGTCATTCCAAACATGTAAGACCTTGGTCGGAACAGAAATTAAGATATTTTTGATGATATCAGAGAGCCAATTGTCCCTCCATAGACAGGAATACAACTGAAATGATCCCAGGTCCAGAAACGTAGTCAAAACACAGGTAAAATGGTCCTTGTGACATCAGTGGCTAAACCTCCGTTTTGCGACGCTAGGAGAAAACAAAAATAACATATCATGCATGCATGCACATATATAAATTATTTAAATCAAGATGCAATTACTTGATGAAAAATAAAGATATGAGGTCTTGTTTTCTGATAAATTAAAAACAAGACTTGTTTATCTTTAAATTGTTGAATTTCTGAACCTATTGATTAACCTGTTACTACTTGTTTTGTTTTAGAGCTGTATACACTGCTGGCAGGTCTTTTGCACCCTGTTGTTGACCAGAGAATGACTCTAGAGGAGCTCTTGGAGTCACAGTGGATTCAGCAACCCATAAATCTAGCAGAGTACTCATGGGGAGATGTCTTCCCCTCCAGCAATGGTAAGAGCATTTGTTTTAGGCCACCAAAAAGATGATAATCAGCTCAAACACCTTCTTCTTAAATCAAATGAAGCGCTTCATTCATCATATTTTTTTAGTCTCAGAATCCACAGAACACGCGGAGCCCAGCTCATGTGTGCACCGGACAGACTTTCTCTACCTGGACCCCGAAAACAATCTGAGCACTTCAGAGGACACTCCTTTTGAAGATGAAGATGATGAAGATGAGGAGCAAAGGAGAACAATGGCAGCGCTGCAGTCCGAGCTGCTGAAATATCTCACCGATGAGTAAGGAACTGTTGTGAAAGAAACGCTAATGCGTTCTGCTCAACTAATTATGACATTAAATCTAATGTCGCCATGAGCACTAATGCACACAATCTCTGCAAAACTCTCCGTCCACCTGCCGCTGTCCTCCTTGATGATACCAGTCCGTCCAAAGAGCAAAAGCAAAGTGTGACTGGGAATGGAAGCCATCTGTGTTGCTAAGAAACGGCTTTATCTCGGTGTTTGGTAAAGGAATAGGAGTGTATTTATCAACGTGGTGTTTTTTTACCTTTCATGGAGTTTTTAAAACATTGTATTCTGTGCTGAATAGGAATAGAATGAGATGGGAATGTGCTTGCTGTTTGTTGTAATACTATGGTGTTGAGTGCCAGGATTGTCCTGTTAAAACATGTGGCACATGCACTAGACCTGGATGAGGGTCACCCGAGCTTTAAGATATTTGTTATTAATTTTTCAAAGCTTTAAAAGAATTTTAGATTGATTTTTAAACTTTTAAGGTATGAATATTTTAATTATTTTTAACATTTATTTATCCTATGAATAAATTGTTACTGGCTCTGGTTTTATTTCAAATTGTGCACAGGCTTTGTAAAGCCTCTATCAAATGTTTAATGTCAACTAAATTCTTGAATAAAATATTGCAAGTTATAATCACTCGTTTGGTCTTTCGTTCAAATACCCGGAACTTTCGAGCACTGGTTGTTGTGTCGGTGCGGGTGTATTTTGACGCGGCACAGATATGGGTACACATGTATGCAGAAAACGGGTGAGAACTGAACGATTAAAGACATATTTAACTAATTATGGAATTAGAAGCTAGACCGAATGTTCAACCACTGTTATGTGCTATGCAAAAAAAAAAAATCGCGCTTGGTTAACTTTATAAGAAGCGTTTAATTTGCTGTTCGGATTTCGGGTAACAAGGATCGCATGATAAAAACAAATGACCAAATAATACTTTATTTAATGTTATAATGGGTTATGTGACTGCTAAGAATTTTCAACGTATTAAAATGGTAAAACCTAATAATTTTGCAAGAAATCACAGCTGCCTCGATAAGTGTAAGCCCAAGGTCACTGTTAACTTTATCCATAATTAATATAAAACACTTCTCATATCTAACATACGTTCATTTTGAGTGAATACATACAACATAACAGTGTGTATATATACACACACACAGTAGTTGTCCACTCCGACTGTATATAGCCTATATATATAATATACGCAATAGAAAAGTGCTGTTATTGGCATGAATTCTTTTTAATTTGGGATAATTTTGCACTAATTAGGGACAACACAAACTAAAACGACATGTTTTATTACATTAACAGTTTATACATAGACAATACTTACATTTTCAATTCATCATAATATCCCCTATTAGTAGTTGTTGTAGTGATAGTAGTAATCTGAGCATCAGAGCTGTCAGGTATTGAAACATTGACCTGATCGGTTGAAGCTATTATAGTGTGCTGACCCAAAATTCTTTCAAAAACCTGGGTTATGTTCAAACAATCAACACGTCATCACAGCTGACAAAGGAGCATTCTGACTTTGACATGTAATCTTCTGACTTTTTATGTAATCAAAATAAACATTGTATCTTCAATAATAATGTAAAATTACTTTAATGTAACCAAATACCAAACAATTGTAAAGTTTTATGCCGATATCATCCAAAACCACAGTGTGTGTGAGAGAGACCTCAGTACCCCCTAAAAGGTCCCAAAAGCAAACTACATGCTCAGATATGTTCAGCTACATTTGCAAAGCATTGTACAAACAATACAGACATAGTCAGCTGCCACTTTCCTATAGACTTGTATGGTTGCTGTCTCTGGCTGCTGTCACTGATTAAATACATAAATCACACGGGACTGTTTGTAGCCTAACATTAAAAACCACCGTATATGCAAATGATTTATAAACATTTTCTTAAGCTGCCTATGTGCTTCATGCCAGCCAGCTGACATTGACCTGATAAGTCTGTCATTTGTAGTAATGCTTTTACTGTAAACGTTTTGCATGCATACTTTTAATAGTAACTGCAGAAAGTCCTTTACAGCATGATTTTCCCTTCTGTGTATCTCAGATGTTGCGATGGATGTGGAGTGTGTATCCTGGGGCAGTGAGCAGAGGTCGTATGCCGTTTTGCTCCACACAACAGGAGCCCCATCAACAGAATTCATCTCACAGTGATCAGGTCACCCAAAGAACTGGGAATCAGCTCACCCTGTGCTCTCTGCTCGACATGGGCTTCTCAGAAACTCAAGCCAAGGAGATGCACGAAGGTGCCACGAAGAGCCGAGGGAAACGTGTCCCATCTGTTCTGACAGCACTGTTACTCCTGGGCTTAAATCCCTCAAGTATCTTAAAAATAATGCAGAAGTGTCCAGAAGTATATTCACTTAAAGGTGAAGACTTACAGCAGCGCATTAATCATCTGAGGAAGATGGGACTGTTAGAAGGTAATGACATTAATACATAAATACTTAAATGATTAAAATAGTTTATTTCAAATAATTATTTTCTATTCTTCAAACAATCATAAAAAAGGTGATCATGGTTTTCACAAAAATGTATCCAGCAGCACAACATTAAAAAAAACAATATTAATCAAAAATCAACGAATGATATTGAAGTATCATGTGACACTGAAGATTGGAGTAATGAAGCTTTGCATCAGGAATAAATGACCTTTTAATCATATTAAAACAGATAACTCTCATTTTAAATTCTACTACTATTACACAATATGATTTATTACTCTATTTTTTATCATTCAATGCAGCCTTTGTAAGCATAACTGAGATAACTTGTGCACCAAGGAACTAATTATCATGTTATAATGATGTGTTTCTGCCACAGTACACCATACAAATAATTTGCACATTATTTGCATGGATTTTGTCTACCTTAAAAACTTCTAGCCTTGGAAGTTGATGTTTTACATTTTCAAACAAATCATAATTGACATGTTTTATCATTTATCCATCATTACTCTTGGAGAAAGTGTAAACTTTAGGATTCAATCAGACCATAATAACCATTTAAAGGGATAGTTCACTGAAAACATTAACTCACCAAACCTCTTTGTACTTCTGTCTTTTGAAACAAAAGAATATATTTGAATAATGTGGGAAAAACCAAAAGGTTTTAGTGACTATTTATTTCCGCAGTATGGATTAAAAGAAAAACACACATTTATTAAATATCTTCTTTTATGTTTTATTGAAGACAATAGGTAAAAGAGGGCAGAGTTTTCATTTTTGTGTGAACAATTGTTTTCTATTGAAACAGGATAGTTCAATAATTTTGCTCGGCAAGGATGCTTAAATAATTTTTTTCTTAGACAAGACCAGGCTTAACCCTAGTCCCAGACTAAAATGTTAGTCTGAGCAGTTTAAACTGTATAATAATGTTCCCCTTCAAAGGCACAGTTATAAAAGTTACTGTAATGTTCAAAGTGAACTGATCCTAGCTTAGTCTAAGCTCTGTCTGTGAAACCAGGCAGTAAAGACATTTACCCTCAGTTTCTCGGACAAGGCTTAAGCTAGTCCCAGACTAAATTGCAAGTTTGAGCTGTCTCAGATGAAAATATCTTGCACTGACGTATCTTAAAACATGTCAGTGTCATTGTTCTGTGTTAAGATGCACATCTGTAATATTTTCTTACAAGGCATTTTTGTAAAGGTTGCTTAAATATCATAATTTAACTAATGCCAAGTCCTGGCTTAAGCTAAGTCCTGTTTGTGAAACCAGGCCTTATAATATTACAGAAGTTTATTTTAAATAATTGGTGTTCTTTCAAACTTTCTTTTCATCAAAGAATCCTGAAAAAACACTAAGCAGCGCATTTGTTTGATAACATTGGTAATAATGAGAAAATGTGTTTTGAGCTGAATATCTGAAGAATCATGAGACCGAAGTAATGATGCAGGAAGTGGAAATTCAGATTTACGTCACAGGAATAAATGAAATTTTTAAATATATTTCAACAGCAAACAGTAATTTGAAATACTGTAGTATTAATATTTAGCTATTTTAATGTACTGTTGATCAAATACATGCTCAAATTATCTTTCCAGCCCTAAATCGTTGAGAAGACGTGTAAATGTATATCAATTTAACAATCAATAACATAAGATAAACATATTTGAATTCAACTAAAATCTATTTTATATAAAAACAAATTGTCACAAAGCAGTTTTATGCAAAAGAATGTAAGAAGCTATTTGAACACATGTACTTTGCAAGTAAAAAAAAATAAAAATTAAGGCTGCCAAATTGATTAATCGCAACAAATCAATCATGCAATATTTATGGTCATGTTTATTATAAGTGTGTGTGCTGCAGGGTTGGGGTCAATTCAGGAATGAACTCAACAATTCCAATTCAAAGAAGGAAATGGAATTGGAATTAAACAACAA
>JAUCNO010011138.1:0-24076 GCA_032353835.1 Enteromius viviparus | reverse complement strand
GCAAAAATACATAATTAAATCGCTTTTTATATTTAGATAGAATGGAAGATAAAGATAGTAATGCATGTTAGTTTGCTCCTTGTGGCCAAGAGCATATTTATTAAAGCCCATATGCTTCTAACCACAGGTCCAGTGCTGTAGTTCAAACCACGTACGTTTGTGACGTTGACTGCGAATGTTCGTTTAGACTATGCTTTCGGGAAACACCGAATCGTTGAACTATGCTGGTAACGCCGGAACTTGCGACCATAGTAGGCTAACTATGCCTTCTCCTTTTAGTCATTTCCTTTCATATTAGTTACTAAAGTAGCCAAAGCCAAATAAACTGAAACTAAAAAAGAAATATTGTATAACTCTTTTTAAAAACATGCAAACGCAAAAAAACACAATGAATGAATGCTTTAAAATCAAGGCCTTGAATATAGAAAAATTTAAAATATTAACAAATATTGTAAAAGGATATCAATGAGAGTGAAGTAATACTCCTCCCATTAAAGAAATATAATCGTTTTTTTTTTTTTGTCCCATGGCATCATTTTTTGTGCTTATAGTTTGAATACATTTTTGGTTCATATGTATTCACAGATATACTAATAATATTGTTTCGATTTTTATTATAACTAAAAATTATAAATATATTGTATTTTTTATAAATGTTCTAAATAATAACAAAAAACTAAGCATGAGCATATCAGTGATAGTTAAATAACACTGCTCTGAATTAATTCTATATGTAATGTTTTGTACCATTAGATGACATCTGTGCATATATTTGTATACATTCTTAAAAACAGATGATTGCATTAAGTTAATGTCACCTGAAAGGTGTAAGTAACAAATAAACCGAAATAAACAATAATGTTTATATTATTGGTTAACTACTATATTATAGTATAGTAATAATAATAATAACTCCATATGTACATTTCACATATTATTAAAAACATATACGTATTATATTATAATACACAGTTTTTATAATTAGTTTTATTATGTCTCTCCTCATTGATTTATCAATGCCCATTAAAGCATTTAGGAAGAAGTAAACGGATTACCTGAAGGTCGTAGGCAGTGTATGGAGGTAAGCAGGGGGCAGTGTTGTAAAAAGAGTTGTTGGATGTTGTGGGTCCAGGAGTCTCTGGGGGCGGAGGAATAGGGAGAGGTTCTGGCTCACAGGAATCTGGTGCTGCTGTAGGCATCTTAAAAAAAAAAGAGCAAATAAATGTCACAGGATCTCAGAAATAAAACGTAACGCATGCATCGCTAGTCGCACAGCATTAAAGTTTCACCATGTCTTTGAAGCCCCCCAGCACGGCGGCGGTGATGATGCCCAGAAACAGAGCAACAATGTTGAGGATAGTTGCAGACCACAGCAGGTGGTAAAGATGCACAACGTCCTGGCAGCTCCGCACCTCTGTGTACTCGTGGTACCCTCCTCGCAGCTCCACTCGACTGGGACGGCCAGGACAGAAATGTGTTATCGCAAGACGCTCATAAAAAGAAATACGACACATACAGGTGACAGGCCGAGCAACAGAGGAGGTGAAGCATGACAGAACAGCGATTCATGCAAAAAACAAAACATAACCATCTGCATACCAGTGCACATCACTCTTAAGAAGAGCATGAAATGGATAAATATATCCAGTATCCTTATTTAAGCTCACTGTCATCAAAGACACTTTCCTTTTAACCTAAATTATTGCTGTCTCTCCTCACCTGTGAAACAGGAACCAGAGAACACTAAATCTTAGTTCCTTTCACTTCACGATTAAAGTAACTGTACACAAAGTACAGCGACTGTATGGAGCTACGACAACAAAGAATGGGCTGTCAATGTCATTGAGGGACTAAAAGTGGAAAGACCTACTTCCAAATCATGGAGGATTTCCTAAATTTTTTCAAAACATCTTTATTCTGAAGTCCCATAAGAGGATGCTCTCTGAAACATAAATAAACACAAACGTTCTTTCGAACAGAGCTGAATTTCAGGGATAGAAGCACACACCGTACAAGCAAATATAAACCAGAACCAAGGTAAAACAAAGATAGCATAGTTGTTGTTGAGTGTTTTTTTTTTTCTTTTTCTTTTTTTCTTAGATTGCCTGTTTGCAGAAGGTATCCTAGGAGGGATGTATCCAAATGGGACTCGCTCACACACACATACTTGCCACAGTTGAAAAGTTCACAGCAGTAGCAGGTGTTGCTCTTCACGCGCAGGTTACAGACCCGAGATCCGGTTTGACACGGGACCTGAAAGATAGATATGCTTTCTAAGTGGGATACTAAAACCAAAACCATTCAATTCTTGTAAGGCTTGTGATTTGGCAAAAGCACTTCTCTCAGGCCGACGACTCACATCTAAATCAAACACGGTCCCGCTGGAGTAATATTCACATCTGCCAGCATATAGAGGTCTGAGGTCCTACAAGTGCAGTATGTCATGACAGAGATTTAACTGCAAGGATTTCTGAAGAAAGACATTTTGCAATAACATCTTGTGGAAGCACTTACTATATGTCTTGCAGCAAAAACACCGTCCACTATAGCACAACAGAAGGCTGCCACCACTCCGAAGCTGATGAAGACAATGGAGGCCACCAGCTGTAAGCAGAAGAGCAGAGTCAGACTATACATCAGCGGTAGTAGCTCAACGCACGCGCAGTCACGCCTGGGCATTACTACTGTGTACGAGTCCTCACAGAGACTGATTAAAGTGGTTTGTCTAAGATCTTGAAGATGTGTCTTTTATGGGATACAGAGATAATCTGGACTGAATGGATTCTGCCTTATTGCCACTTAACTTTGCTGATTTCCCTGCCATTTAGATACTGATAAATAAATAATAGCATTTTGTGCTTATTCTTTTCTCAGTGAAACAAATGCTTCTATTTTGTATTTCTCTAATTAAAACAACAAATCTTACATATATTAGTATGTATATTATAAATCATAACATATAATATTAGCTCAAAGGAAATAATATACTGTTCCGCAAGGATGCATTAAATTGATTTTGGTATTATTATTATTATTATTTTTTTTTAAATATCACAGTTTTACAACAAACTATTTTAAAGATTGATATTGCAAAATATTTTAAAGCAACAAATTAGCATATTCAAATTATTTCATAAAGATCACGTGACACTAAAGTCTGGAGTAATGATGCTAAAATTTTTTAAATATAATTTTTTTTTAATTTAAAAAAAAATAGTTTTTTTTTAATTCAATTATTTTTAAAATAATATTTCACAATATGACTATATTTTTTACAAACTTAATGCATCCTTAGTAAGCATTAAATATTCCAAAAACACCCTACTGCCATTTGAATAGTAGTGAATATAATGTAATATTTAAATACTGTAATATTGCTTTGATAATGTTTCAGATTTTTTATATATTAAAATGAATATATATGTATGTGTGTGTGTGTGTTGTATTTATATTTAATCTATACATCTTATGTTTGTCAGTGCAAAATGAGTAATGCAATTTTTAAAAATGATAATACATTTCAAAATGCTTTAAAATCTGTTTTGTGTACATTTTGCTTTAATGACAGCAGTGCCAAAGCTGCATGAACTGAATGAAACCCGATGATCGTGACCTCCAGCATAATTTGAGAATTATCCAAAAGAGCTTGTGCCTCATGGAAACAAGAACATCTGACCATCTGTACAAAAGGATTTGACATGCTCAATTCTACAATTTTGCTTATTTGATTAAGGACCCAAAAAATAGCGCAAAAGCATCACAACACTTCATACCTTGTTTTACATTGTTCAAAACCATTGCTTATTTCCAAGATTTTCTTTTTTTTCCCCAGATTTATAAAATCTCGGGACTTCCAGACACCAATCTGCATGCTCTAACCACTTCGACTCCAAGGTAGGAGGAGTGTGTACCCTGCACTCTCCCAGCAGTAAGTGTCCCTGTGTGTCTATGATCTTGCCAGCCATGCCATCCTCATGCATTCTTTATTTGGATAGTGGCACCTCCTATTCCCTCTGCTCTGCGATGGCTTCTGAACATTCCTGCCTGGACATCCATCCCGCTCCCCTTACAGCAAGCTATTTCTGGGTGCATCTCACCACAGGGCCTGCAACATGCCCTGCTATTCGAGCTCAAACCTGTGAGCCATCTCTGCCACTATGACACGACTGAAAAACAAGCAGCTGAATCGAAGCACTGTGTTTGTTTGTGCGAGTATTTTGTTAGAAATGTCAATTGGATGATGGAATGCACAAGCACAGAATTCAATATGAGCAGTGTAATGAAAGACTCCTTACCATCTGCCTCTTATTCTCTATCAAATGGGCTCCAATGATTCCGAGAAAGGACCCGAAGCCAAGCTGAAAATATCACAGGGTGAAATTCTGTCATAAGAGCTGCAACTCTATATAAAATATCAAGCTAGTCTTAAAAGTAGACAACCTCACTTCATTAAGATCCCACATGCAATATCCCATTCCCTCAAAGACTTTTGTTTTTTCTCCAAGCAGTGTAGTTTATTTTATGCTGTGGTCAACATCCGAGTTAAGAGCTATATATGAAACTGGCTATGTCCCCACCATATAGTATTTCAAAACAGTCAGTCCCTATGGAATACCAGGAAAGCACCTGTTACTTCTACAAAAAAAAATCTTGACCGTTACTTATGTTTTCTCCTAGAGTGTTGAACAAAAAGATACTTGCTACTGAATAATAAATGGACGAGTTCCCTCAGTTTAACCTTACAGTAATGAGGTAATGGCCACTGGTCACCATAATGGCGGGCCAAGCGGAAAATAATTAAACATCAGGGCCTTCCCTCCCGCAGTACTTTACATCACAAACCCATATATAGACTGAGATGATAGTTCGCAGTCTGTTCTACGCACGACTATTAACATTTAATAGCATACTTACAATGACTCCTGGATAGTAGCCACCGACAGTGATGTTTTGTGTCCTGGTAGTAGCGGCCAGACCAAAGACCAGGATGAGAATGGAGACGATAAGGAGCATCACTGTTACTATGATGGACTTTCTTTTCCTCCTCTTAAATGATCCTGAAAAAGACAATGGAGTAGGAAGAAGCCCTGGCACAACACGCCCTTCCCTTGGGCAGCATTTGGTTACTCATTTCTTACATTTTAGGCACGTTCGTTCGTTTTGGGTTGAAGCAAAGCAAAGCAAACAGCAAGTGTATTTTACCTCTTGTATGTCTATAGTATCTACAACTGCAAAGGCACTGCCACAACCCAGAAATATGTAGGTGATGTAATATGACGGCTTTCTATCACCAAACAAATCATATTTGGGTTATTTTAACCGCATACAAACAAAATTTCACTTACGCTTGTGTGTTTTTATTAACAATATCGACCAGTGCTTCATCGACATTCGTTGGGGACATCCGAGACATGCGGGAATATAGGTTACGGGACGCTTATTTCTCTCGCGTGCTGATATATTCTAATAATTACGATGAATATATGTTGCTATTCGCATTTAAATGTAAATACACGCGTAAATTGTCCTCCGTTTGACCGTAACAGTCTGCAGGCGCAGTGAATGCCATTGACCTTGTACTTACCCATCGCATCTGAGATAGGTATACCGCTGCCTTGCGCATTCAGCCCCGCTGGCATTGTAACGTCAGGGTATGCAGCATTAGCTGCAGTTATGACTTCAAGTCAAAAACAAGGAACCTAGTCAATGAGACAAAGATGCCTTTCCTTAGAGCCAGTGGGTGGAAACTCTTTTCCTGCCGTGGCATTCTCTGACACCATGCGTCTCCCGTGTAGCCGAGCTTCTCTCATCAGCATCTGGGTCTGTTGTTCATGAATCCGCTGCCCTCATCCCTTCAGCAGAACGCCGCACGGAGCACCGCACTGCGCATGCGCAAGGCAGAGCCGCTCGCTGTTTGAGTGCGTTTAGGATCGGAAGAGTGAGTCATTGCAACTCGGCTCTTTCGAGCAGTCCGCTTTAGAAGAAACCCGATCAAAAATAGAAACAGAGGTTGTCCCTGAATCCATGCAGCACGCTTTAAACGTTCAAGTGAAGTCATGTGCAGGCACAAATCTCTGTTCATTACATAAGGGTGTTTGAAATGTCACGCTTCCTTCCAAGCTGTTCGCAGTGACTCAGTTTAAAAACTAAAGGCATTTAGAACTTTAATATAATTACAAAGGACGACTAAAACCATACCGTTCTTATGCAGTTTTTTTGGGAGTGCATAGCAAATGTTTAAACATATATTCTTGACGTTTTATAGATAAATTCGCGATTTTTTATTTTACCTATGCTTACACGAACTAGCCTGAGAATAAGGAAAACAAAGTAACAAGTAGGTTGGTTAACGCGAAAATACTTTAAGAATATAATCTATAAAATAGCACTTTTGTGTAATTTTCCTACAAAAATGCCTATTTTATAGTCTCAGAACTAGATGCAATATACTTAAAGAAAGTGCGCCATCATCAGGTAGTTGGGGAATAAACACAAACGCTTTAAATAAAAAAGTTCTTAAGAACCATTTAACTTGCTTTTTTATTAATTATATAGTTCGGATCTAATTTATATAGGCTACACCAGGCTGCAGAAAATGTGTGCAGTTAAAGGCATAGTTCTCAGTTTTATGTTAACGCATGCAAACTGCTGCTCCCACAGCCACAAAGGCCTATTTCATATAGGCTGATTGTATTTAACTAAATATAACTTAATAAAAGTGAATGCATATTTAGATCGCCTTATTTTTCACTTATTTTTCGCATTCACTAGGCCCACCAGTACTAAAACTGTTTGGGTGTTTCAGTAAAAAATGAAAGGAAATCAAACATTAAATATATTGATCTCTATTCCTGCAGCCTCGTTTTGTCACAAAGTAAATGATTGCATCTCCTCGTTTCAGTCCTTGATGGTCTTTCTTTGAATGACCTGCTCTCCACCAAAGAAAGCAGAAAGAGCGAGACAAGACCGAATTTTCCATGACGCGAGTTCTATTCAGGTTTAAAAAAATCAGCGGGTTCACGGAGCTCAACGTGATCTGTGTACAAATATTAAGCTTCATGTACACTTTGCGAATTTATGACGCTTTTGACGCCAACGCGGACCAAAGCTGGCACATATTTCACAATTTTGCGTTTGTCTCTTTAACGCATTATGTAATGCGCGTGAATACTCTCTCCAGTTTAACAGCTCAGCGGGTCAATGGGGATTGTTTAGTGAAGGGTCCTGCATACTAAACCTCACTGTTCCAACGTGGGTGCTGATGCCGTACTTCGTGATTGACAACGGCAAATGTAGATCAGAAGAGAAAGTTATAAAGCTGCGGGTCTTTGCATGGAACTTGTTTCAGCAGACAATGAGACTATGTGGTGTGCGTGTGCAGAATTCCACACAACACTAAAACGAAGCTGCTGCCAAAAAAACTCCACTTTGTATCCCACCCCCACTTTCCCTCTCCAGCTCAACTCCATTCACTATGATGCTCGACTCCTAGCGAGAAGCTCCTCCGCACCCGACATCCGCTGTAAGGAGAAAACTCAATGAAATTCAACAATTCTTGACTAGAATTAACGTTTGTGCAGCCCGCGTGAAGACATCGCCTCAGCGCATCCATCAAGACTTTATTTTTGGGGGGCACTTTTAAGTATAAAAGTTTTTTCCTAAGGCTCCCCCCCAATCCATTTTTCTTCAGAGAACACGTCGAAAAAAATCTCTCATCTTATAATTATTTTTAACAAGGCACAAAACGTTATTTCACACAATATTTGACTTTCCTGGACTGCAGCTTGCTTTATTTCTAGACTGAAATCTCGCAGAAAGTCGCCTGGACCGCTCGTATATGTGATTGGGTTAACAAGTACCTTTATTCTTCAGTGAGTGATCATGGAGCGCGACTCTACCGCGGGAGGGGCGGAGGACCTGCTCCTGGAAGACAAAGTTTCAAAACTGGCAAGTGACCATAACCATAATGCACCAGAATTATGTGGCGTTGTAATGACCATACCTTGATGGATATAGTGCTCTTTAAACAGTATATTAACACCATAATAGTAGGGTATTACTCAGTTGTTGTATCCATAATTAAATTAATCACTGGTACAGCAAAAATATGTCACTAAGTTTTTCACCTGCTCATCATTATTTAAATAAATTAATATGGGCAATTATTAATTAATATACCTAATATATAACAGCAGGCCTGTTGAAATATATAGTAAACACATTTGAAATCTTAAGGAGCTTTTTCTACATGAGCTGGTTGTTTATTATCATATTAAATAACAAATATGACAAGCCGATTTCCTGCTAAATAAGTTTTATGGCAAAATATTACATAAAGATTGACTTAACTTGATTTAATGCACTAGGCATCGCAAACAATTTATATTTCATGTTCATTCAATACAGTAGTAAATGTTTACACAACAACAATATATTTCTATATTGACATTAACATTCATTCAGCATAATCTTTTTCATGGTTAGTTAATGATACTAAAGGCATTAAGCCATGAACCCTCATTGTTTCTAGCTTTCCAGTTTTTAAAAGCACAATTTGTGTGCGTCTTGATATTGGGAATGAGTGTGTAACATCTGGCTGAAGAGTGATCCTGCAGATCTTGTGCAGCTGTGAGAGGTTAGATCTCCCAACATGGGTCAGCGAGTGTGTGGGTCCTCTTCTGCCTCTCATAGATCAATGGGATTGTGAAACGTCTTTCATTCACACCGCTTTCATGCACTTGCTTTTAGCTTTTTCAAAGAGAAATATTTGTCTAACCCTTCTCCTAGCCTTTCTTCTGTCGTTAATAGACAATATCATCTACATAAAAGTGAGTTTGTAAATGCTCTTTTTCGCTAATGTGATACTTATATTTGTAAACTTTCCGCGTCTTCTTTAGCGTGCGGGATCACTTCACAAACACGAACTAGCTGAGGCCATGGAAGTGGAACAGGAAAGACTGGTAGAACATCAGCCTCTGGAGCAGGACGACCTTAACTTTGAGAAATGGAAGCCCAAGCCAATACCCAAGAGGACGCTGCATGAGAAAATCGACGACTTAAAGACTTACCTGTGGAACGCAGAGACTAAGGAGTTTATGGGCCGCTCGGGGAAGAGCTGGAGTGAGTAACATGACAAAATTATATTAAATGTACACAACAAGATACCAGTTTCGACGGCACAACAAAGGGTGTTTGTCTGTGGGGTAGGGAGTGCATCCAAATTGTACTTGGACTGTAAACTAAGTCTTTAATTAGTGATGTTTAGTCTCGCCGTAGAAGCGAAGGCAAGTGAGACTATTGCTTATTGTTTTTGTTCATTATTATCCATTTTTAGTGGAGTTATGGGAATGAGTTGCAGGGATGAGGGGTGATGAACTGTGCTTCTGCTCGCTCAAGTGTGTGTGCATGTACACGCTGTCACTGTGGGCGCATGTGTGTGTGTGTGTGTGTGCATGTCCAAACTTAGTGTTTACATAGGTGCACAGATAGCTTAGAGACATCTTGACAAAAACAGACTGCCTGGGGAATGGTCCTCAGCGGGAGAGCGAATGTCACAGTCCCTTTGCTGGCCCGGGATCACATTCCATTTACCCCTACCGTGCTTTCCTCTCCCTCTTTCCCAAAGACCCCTTGACCTCCAGATCTCCTCCAACACGCTCTCAGATCTACAGCACAATTTAACATGTAGCCTTTTTTTTTTTTTGAGTCCGAGCTTTTTTGGCAGCGAGCATTTCCTGAAGACGTCCGACGCGGACAGAGCAGCCAATCGCTGACGCTAAACATCCCAATGCTAAGCAACACAGCCAATTCCCACCGGGACGAGTGCTCTAAACAGCAATATGAATGTTTCCTGGGGATTCAGAGGAAAAGCTCAATGCACCAATGTCCCGGGCGTTTGTCGTAATGCAACGTCCCCATGCTTTACATGGGCATGATATGATGGGGAATGTGCTGGAGGTGGATTAAATAAACAGCCGTATTCTTTCTTAGCGCAGGGGGAGGGGCTGCTGGAGCGCTGTGATGCGCGTCCCATGAAAGGAAAGTGCAGAGGCCCCACAATGCCAGAATGGGGTGATCTAGCTCCTTGGAGCCGGCCGTGGCTCTGTATGGCTGCAAAAGACCGTCACTGTGATGGCAACCGGAGGTTCACTGTGTTCCTGAGTGAAAGGACAGCTGAGAGAATTTTCACCAGGCTCGAACAGAAAGGCCTTTGTGGCTGAGGGACACAAGACGGGCTGCAGCTAGTCCCTGCAAAATTGTCTGCGCAGCAAAAACCATTTAGTTTGATGACATGTCCTATTTGATCAGCTGTTAATGAACTCTTAATTGAAAGTTGCTGCTTTTTTTTGCTGGGTCTCATATGCTAAGTTTCATTGACTTTACTGTTTGAATCTTTCTCAATGGAAAGTTTGTGAATGAATGATTAATAAAAGGTTTAGTATTTAAATGGTCAACTAAATCAGTAGGAAAGAAGAAAGTCTTAACCTGATTGCAGTGGCATTTTTAAATTTACTAAGTGTCATCAATACTTTCTTATCTGTTTCAGGCCTTATTCTGCTCTTCTACTCAGCATTATACATTTTCCTTGCGGCCATGTTTGCTGGTTGCATGTGCTGCCTGATGTGGTCAATAAGTCCATACGCTCCTACCTACAATGACAGAGTGATGCCACCAGGTTGGAAAAAAAATGCATTTTACTTTGTGAACATTCAGAGTGCATGTATTTTTATATATATAAAAAAAAATCCCACAACCCTAAGAGAAGTGGTTTGTCGAATGGATGGATAATTTAAAGTTACAATTGTAAATGATTAGTCAATAATTTATCTCCTGGCAGGTATGACAATGTTTCCTCATGTGGATGTAGCTCATGGGTTTGACATTGCTTTCAACGCCTCTGACCGAAGCTCGTGGAAGAAGTATGCGAAAGCACTGGAAGCCCATCTGAAACGTAAGTCCTGGATGAGAGAACAACTAAGCTTATTGAGTTTGGTCTTACACTCTTTAATAGGGAAGATACGTTTTCTGTTCAGCAGGCACAGATTCAAATCGCTCCAGCACGCTGTTTAACAAGTCCTGCGGTCTATAGAAATACTGACAAGGAGGGGAAACCCTTTTGTGCGCACAGTGTAACTGCTCAGAGCTGCCAGGGCCCCACTTTTTGTGCTGGCCTGTAAGTTGTAGAGGCCAGGCTGGGCAACAGCCATTGTTTGGTTATTTTATGGTCCCTCTCTCTCTCTTTTCTCTCTTCCATCTCTTTTATTACGGTTTCCCTCTGTGGCTGCGTTCAGCCTATGACGACGGAGTGCAGGATAGGCGGAACATTTACTGCGAAGGAAATACGTATTTCATGCAAGATGACTTAGAGGAGAGCGCCGAGCGCAAGGCATGTCAGTTTAAGAGGTCCTGGCTGGGGGAATGCTCCGGCATCAAGGACAAAGATTTTGGTTACTCTAAGGGACAACCCTGCATCCTCGTGAAAATGAATCGGGTGAGATTATAATATATTATACAAATGAAGAGTTCAGACGCAAAAGCTTGGAAGATTTTTTTCAGGCTCCGGTTCAGTTATTTTAATGGCAAAGAAAAAACCTATTCATCGCCATTGACAATGAAAACAGTTTAAAGGCTTTTGCATCTGAACTCTCAAATACTCTTTGTTTGCCTCTCCAAAAAAGAATTAATAAAGCTCTGAAGGTCTAGTGCCATCTTGTGGTTAAAATAAACAATGAACAAATCCTGCAGTTCAGGGATCAAGTGAGATGTCAGACTTGACTGTTTTCTGTTGTGACAGATTCTTGGGTATCTGCCTGGTCAAGGCACTCCAGTAAATGTTACATGTGGAGTAAAGGTAACAATAACTACTACATAAGTAACTAAATAAAATAACTATGCAAAATAACAACCCAGCTTCTTTGAGGTTTTTAAAACAGTAACTATTTGTATCTTATCCAATGCATTTCCAGAAAGGGTCAACTGAAGGCCTCGGAGAAGTCCAGTTTTTTCCAGGAAATATCTTCAACTTGCGGTACTATCCCTATTATGGGAAACTGAGACATGTAAGTGATCCCACTTAACATTTATCCCACAATTCCTCACCATGCAATATCATTTAATCGCATTTCTTACTATTTCTACTAACAGGTAAACTACTCTTCCCCGCTGGTAGCTGTGCGCTTTCCCAGTGTCCAGAAATACACCCAACTACACGTTCAATGCAAACTACACGGCAAGGGCATCATCAACGATTCGCCAACCGACCGTTTCCTGGGTAGTGTGTCTTTCACTTTAGAAGTAGGGAAGGAGTAGTACTAGAGAAATTAAAATTACAATTCTCAGAGTATGTTATAATAAAAGAAATAGCACACTGGGTGTTGTCTTTACCCATTAGCCCTCTGATTATGCTTCCGGCAGCCATTGTGCTATTCTTGTCAAAACCGTGTTACTACACTACTTTTACGAAACAAGGAATTTCCCAGTAAGCCAAGACTGAGATTTTATAGATCAGCCACTATAGACTGACACCTGCCTGGATTTCATTATAAGATAAAACAAAATATGAAATGTCCAAATACTGTATGTAGGTCGCAATTATAAGTATTGAGGCATAATCACTCAAACGTTCGGTCTACAGAGACGTAGGCAAAACAATTCTCTAGATCTGCGTAGATTGTAGAATTAACATTTATTAAACCTTTTTGATCTGTTCTTTTGCTAAGTCAGATGTGTATATAACAAATTAAAATGGAACAAATATTTTTTTTATGATTTTTCTCCGTTAAGTCAGTCTCCTTTAAATTCCCCCTCTGGATGAAGAAAAAGGCCGACAACTGCTTAACATTATGCTTTTGCTTGCTCATTTAATTGAATAACAATCAGAAGTGGTTTAGAGTTTAATCATCGATTGTACATTTTTTTGGACTAAAATTTTTCTTTTTTGATGTGCAACTCAATTCAAACGCAAATGTATTTTACTGAAATGTGGGACAGAACTTCCATTGCATAATTTTCAGATCTTTCTATCATAATGCATGCAACCGACACTTCTCAAAATCTAAATTCATCTTTAAATGTGAAAATATCTGCTCAATTGCCTGTAAGGAGGATTTCAACAGTATTATTTATTAATTGTATATGAATATATTGGTACAGTTACAAAGTGTAATAGTGAGATGGAAATTGGTAACTGCACATCTTTGTTATTCAGTAAATGCATCGAAATATCCACTGGCTGACAAAGATTTGCCAGCTCATGTTTTTAAACGCACTCATGTTCTAGCATAAACAATAAAGATGGATGAGAATTAACGGAATCAAACCTTTCTGCCCAGTTTTCCATTCCCTTCAAAACCAACAAATCAGTTGCATGATAGCTGACAATGATAAACACTGCTATATTCAAATCCAGTTAAACTGGAGTAATGGGTAGATCTTACTGTAATATGCAGGCCCAAGCAAGAGGCTGAGTATGCAATACCCGAGGCATAATTTATGACATTTGTAACTTTTATAGCAACACTGCTGCAATGGAACAACAATGGAACAATGGAAGCTAGAAGTTATGGCTGTGAAGTCATGTGAACAGTGTATAACTATGTTGCTTAACACCTCAGACCTAACATATGAAGTGAAGATGTTCTTAAACTGAGATCAGACAGAAGAAAACAAGAGGAAGACTCCTGCGCACACAAAAAAAAAAAAAAAAAAAAAAAAAAAAATTGAAATTTTTATTCACTTTGAAAATTGATCCAACATTCTTAACCTGACACACTAAGGCCTTATGAAGGAGGAACACAGAAATGTAACTAAAGGCACACTACAGTAAAACAAATGTTTTTTTGTGAGTGTTTGTTTTAATAGCTAGAATGAAAAAAAGAAAAAAAAAAATTAGCAACCAATTGTGCAAGTTCTCCCACTTAAAGATGATAGAGGCCTGTAATTTTCATTTTAGATATCCCTCAACTAGGAGGATGAAATTCAACTTCATAAATGAAATTTTAGGACTTTTAATTGATAAATTCCTCTGTAAAATAAATATTTGGTCAACTACTACCTTCAAGAGGCTCCTTTAGTGTGGGGTGGGGTATACAAACAGTAGTTTGGACACATTAGTGTTGTTACTATGCAGAGCAGAAAACAGACTGAAAACACAAGAACTGGTAGCTTTGGTTTTAGAAGTGGTGTATTTTGTACATTGTGTACAGAGAAACGGCAAACTTAAAATTGACAAACCCATGGACTAACAAGTCTATCATAACACTTCCAACATTCCCTGAGAGGGACCTAATGAAAATCAACAAAAGCATGATCAACAAAATCTTTATATTCAACGAGGGTAAAAATGATACAAGAAAAAAAACAAACAAACAAATAAAACATACAAATTACCAAAATGTGTCCCTTTATAATACAATGTGCCAAGTGCAATAGTGTGACTTATTAGCTCTGCTGATTAAGAAAATACTTTTCACCCCAAATTTCGGCAACAACTGATCGAAGAGGGTACAATGACAGAACTAACTGAGCATTTACATTCAATGTTTAACTCAAAAGACTCCTAATTCTAAGATTGCATCACTCATTCGTAATAGTTCACATGAACATAAGTCACGGCAACCAGAACTGGGAGCGAGAAAAACCAAAACTCCTATAAAGAGGAATCTTTTGGGTTTTTTTCCACATGCATTTAACATACAGCACAATGCCAGTGGATTTTAGACAGCCTGTGCTTATGCCAAACAAAGTGAATCGTGCCGGCTGACATTGCTTCAATTGTAATTGTGAAAGCAGAAATATACCACATCATTCAGAACACATTTAAATTGTAAACAAGGAAATTATTAGAGCTCAGAGATATAATTGTAGTTATGATATAATTATGCAATAGAACGTGTTAGAAAAAAGCGTGTCATCAACGGTTAGCACTACCAGGTGAGGAGGGGCTAACAGTTTGCAGAGCAATAGAGGAAGCCAACAGGACCAGAAGAGCAAGAGGAAGGAGCAGCAAATATAAATGGACAAGACGGGGTTAGAGGTAAGCCAGCAGCTGCTTGGGTTGTTATACAGACTGGTAACCAGTGCGACTCTTCCGCCGGCCAATCAGGTAAGAGATAAGCACTAGGATGATTAGGAAGCTGAGAGCCACACCCACAGCAATGGGCACGAGAAAACTCAAATCAGTATCCAGAAAGCATTCCTCCGCTGGGAGAAAGGGAGAAAGAAATGGAGGGTGAGTGAATGCGGAAACACCACAGCACTGCTAATCACAACAGGACTCACAATTCAGTCAGATCGATGCAGTATAGCCATTGTATTATGTGCCATACAGGCCTACCTTATAAAAATCACATTACAGAATGTATTAATAGTTGAAATATAGGACTTGTTTTAAAAGAATTTGTGTACACAAACCAAAATACCGCTGGATTAGCCAGAAGTTGCATGGATGCTTTCTTACTCTCCGATTAATATTATGAATCAAATTGCTCATAGCCAGACATCTGACTTCTCTTTCTTCCAATCAGATAGGCCAGTAAGACAATAATAACGAGGACAGCCAGGGCAACTCCCACCGCTATAGGGACAATGAAGTTATCAGGCTCATCAGCGACGCAATCCTCAGCTGAAAATAAAGAGAATGAATGAGGGGGAAAAAAAATAACAGCAAGAATGTCAAAACTGCAGTCGAAACCTATTTGAAAACAAATTTGCATTGCAGTTTTGGATTAAGACTGAAAAGATGGCCCACACCACTTTTAATGTTATACACAATTGTCTCTTCATTTATTGCAGCTAAAAGCCCATTAAAACAAAGCCATTCCATTGCAAAAACAAAACCAAATCTTATGAAACACATCAAATGTTTAGGGCAGTCAGAATTCCTTTTCACAAGTCTGCAAGGAGAAAACGGTCACACAAGTATGCTCAGGGGGAGAAGAAAAAATAAAAAGAATCAAAATCCATCTTTATTTCAGAAGTAATTGATGTGATTGAATGAACGGCAAGCAAAAATAACTGCATTAAGCAAGGCACAGAATTACCAGTGTCCAGTTTTGAAGGATTTTCAGTCCTGGCTGTGGTGAAATGCATTTACAAGATTCTGTGTGGGTGCTTCATAGACTAAATTAGTAAAGTGAATAAACAGTGGAGAGAAAGGAACAAAAAAACAAAAGTGATAATGAAGATAAAAAGACATAAGAGAAAGTAAATAAGTAACTCTGAAAAGGCTCAGCAAATGAAAACACAAGTCAAATGTAACGGTAAAAAAAAAAAAAAAAAAAAGCCGCCACTACCAAAGACTGTTCAAACAGCAAAAAAATCTCGCAAATACAACTCACAATTAGCAAAAAGCAGAAATGCATCTTTGAGGTTGGAATAGCAGATTCATAATTAATTGTCCCTTTTTTAAATCCTAGTTAAGAGTAAAGCAAACAGAACCAAAACTATTTTGTAACAGCATTTTAACAGTTAGCAATTCTTTGTATTATGCTTTACTAAGGTGTCCCTCAAATACACCAGGCCTACATTCATTTCAATGGTCTGCATTTTTAAAATGACTGTCATGTAGTTTAAACATTCAAGCATTTATGACCTGTTCTAGAATTTCAATTGTCCAAATGGGCAGCCCAGCATGTTCAAATGTTTTTACCCTCACAGCTGCTACGAATACAGGGCAACCAACATGAGGCAGAAGCACCGCATTTTAATAAACATTAGCCGTTCACTCACTACAGTGCAGGGTAACAAATATTAAATGTAATTCCAGAAACAGGTTAACTCAAAAGCTGCAAATGATGTGAATATAAAGCGGTTTCAGTTTAAAGCGGTCGATAAATTAATGATAGATATGATGGGCACAAATTAAATCGAGCCAAGTTACAAATTGGGAGAAAAAAAAAAAAAAAAAAAAAAAAAGGGAATGTATAAAGCAAGTGCAGGGTCTCATACAGAGCATTGAAATTTTAAATTGCCCAAAACCAAATATCTATGAAACTATATATAGAAAATATTTTCAACAAAATAGCAAGGTGCTAATTTGCATTTTAAGCAGTGAAAGACCATGCACTTACTTCACAACAGAAATTTAAGGGGAGAGAAAAAACAAGAAAAAAAAGGAATTCAACACATGATGGTGCACACACAAACTTAGTTCACAATAGGAAGCTCTGGTCCTGGAGTGCCACTGCATCTTTAAATTTTTAATATATTGCAGTTTAAGGGCCGATGGATTACTGACCACATTAGGACAAAACATTTTTTTGAGGCCTGTGGCCCAGAGTCAGTTGCCAATTGGGATTGCACAAAAAAACCCCACAGTATTTACAATGGCCCAGGAACAGGCTTGTGTGTCCCTTAAAACACCCAGGATTTGATTCAGTGATTTTGTTGCATTACAGTGTTTGATATCCAACATAGGTCCTTCGTCGACCAATCACGTATGCAATCACAACAATGAAAATCAAACCAGCCAGAGCGGCACCAACAATGATTGGGATTAAGAGGCTGGTGTCATCCATTGAACATTCATGGGCTGCAGACAAAGAGAACATGAATGAACATAAGATGAAGCTGCTATCTTCTCATCAACACCACTGCAGATATTCTCAGACATCAAAATCACACTTAATCTGCTAAAACCAGGCCTCTTCTACAAGCCTTCACAGAAGTATTCATCTTTAACATTAGTATATACACACAGTAGCTCAAATCTATTCAGCAAGAGTCGCATATTGCTTTGTTTAAATGAACTTATTTTAAGTAGGAAATGCTATAGAAGTACATTTCATCATTCGTTATTATTAGATGACTGCTTTAGTTAACCGTATACTTATCCAGTCTCGTCAAAAATATAAATACTCAAAACAATGTTCTTGTATTAAGGCTAAAATAGTAATTTGAACTCAAGCTCTTAGGATAATTTTGGCAGGCGTGTTAAATTAAGTGTACATTTCTTGTAAGTGCTATCAGTGATCTTGGTGCAGCAATTCACATACGATATGAACACAGGAAACCATGGGCTTATCAGATTTAGTCGTGCATGCGAGCAGTGCCCAAGTTTCTACATTAATATTAAAGTGCTGGAAAGCAATGTGGCTTTTCACACCACTCTGAAAAGCAATGCTTTTTGAGCTGTAGTGCAAGTAGAAAAGTAGCTGATAAATTACAGAAAAAAAAAGTCCAGTTATAAGTTAGACATATGCTGTATGCTCATATGCTCTAATGAGGCAATTATCTCAGCTTTATTTTTAAGCATCGCAAACAAATACATACCTGTACTAAACTTCTTGTTCTGGACTGCGAAGGGCTGCACTTGTAGCTCAAACGTGTTGAGGGTAAGCTTGTCAGTGATGTTGTAACTCTGCTCTTTTCTGCACATGTAGGAGCTTCCAACAGATGCCTCCCACAAAGACAGATTATTATTGGAGGTATTGAAATAGTTTCCTGTTGAGGTAACAGAAATCAGAGGACAAAATGTGATTATATGACAGGCGATGCAACACCATTTGGGAAGCACAACATATTGGTACCACATTGGTTATGGCTGAGATTAAGATTTTTATTTTTTTGATTATCTGTCAATATTAGATCATACCTGGCATCTAACATTCACGTTCTGTTTAGCTAAAACAATATCTAGCATTTAATACAGTTAATATAATCTTTGGCAAAACTTAAGATGAAGCTTTTTAATACTAATTGTGAAGGATAAATTCACTTGTAGAACTTAAACTGATTTTAGTAAGCTTTAAAAAAAAAAAATTTAAAAAAAGGTTTAAACAATATAGCATAGAATTTTAATGTTGGATAATTGTCTTTAGAGGAGAATAACAATGATAAAAAAAAGCATGGATTAAGCATTTAATTTTTCACATCCTTACCATTTCCAAGATTAACAGAGAGCGTCAAAGCATGTAGACGGAACTTCTGTGAAACCTGTTGAAAAACAACAAAGTCAGATGCAACCTGATATCATGAGAGAAATGAAATTACTACATGAACGGATAGTTCCATTCTAACCCCATAGACCTCAGTACAGATACAATACTGATTTTAACACATTTGAAAACAAGGCTGTGAAAAAGTAAAAATGGGACTGCCCTCACTAAGGTCCACTCCTAAACTTAACTTAAACTTGGTCAAAAGCAGATCATATAAATTTTACAATTCATAAAAATACATTTTAGAGCTGCCAATAATTGGCAAAAAAGCCCAACCCAAAACATGCAACTTGACACTCTTTAAAAACTTACATTTGTGAAGACGAAATGAACTGTGATTTCTTCTGACTTTAGCAGAAGGGATGAGTCATTGTCACCACAGGTTCCACTGACTTCTGTTACATTAGCACTTGGGTCAAGATTAAGAGTCTGAAAGCCGGCGTTCTAAACAAGAACAAAATAAAGATTGTAGACATGTAGTGGAGTCCTAGCTTTTCACTAGTACCACAACTTTAAATTCTTGAGTTCCTCTGCACAGGCATTTTGCACCTACCTCAGTGACTTTGAAACTGAACTGAAGGCCCATCTTTGCCAAAAGGCAGACTGTGGCGTTTTCTGTGACGCTGTAATTTCCAACAGTTGGGTTGGGGACAGGAGGCACGGCCGTAGTAATCGGAGCTGTTGTAGCAGTGTGTGCAGTAGTCGGCGCTTCTGTGGTGGAATTCG
This sequence comes from Enteromius viviparus, assembly GCA_032353835.1. NCBI lineage: Eukaryota > Metazoa > Chordata > Actinopteri > Cypriniformes > Cyprinidae > Enteromius > Enteromius viviparus. The sequence goes on along the minus strand of JAUCNO010011138.1, from coordinate 4,412 downwards.
TTGTGTTGTGATGCATGGTGGTTGGGGGCTCTGTAGTAGATGTAGCTGTGCTGTGATGGGGGCTAGTTGGAGGCGCTGTAGTAGATGTAGCTGTGCTGTGATGGGGGCTAGTTGGAGGCGCTGTAGTAGATGTAGTCATGGTGAGATGAGAGGCTGAACCTGTGGTCGCAGCAGTAGAGCTGGCAGGTGAAGCGTTTACGATGGAGGTTGGAGAAGGGTTGGAGAAGATGTTGTTTATACTGAACTCCTGTGTTGTAGGTAAGGGTGATGTCCCCAGCTCTTCAGCCTGCACAATACCTGCACATGGTGGAAGCACAATGTAATTTACATTACTGCGGGGTTATGTGAAACAGAACAAACGAGCATTACTTTTTCAACCTTCCAAAAATCAGCTAAATGCTTAAAAAAAAAAAAAAGGTACTTGGTTCAGTATCATATGAAAAGTGGAAGACTATTTAGGCACACCACAGCCTTTCAACCTCCTCTATGCTAAAGGAAATAAAAACAGCAATCCTAGCACATTCCAGTATCTTCCTTCCTGACTGACTAGCAGTAAACTAACACTCAAACATGATGCATTGCATTTGCTCTTCTCTAAGAGCAAACTGATTTAAGAGCTGGAATACAGCACACTTTTTATTAATGCTAGTTGCCAGACGTTCGTTTCATACCATGATTTCATCTAGCTGGCAGATATCAAACGTGTTGGCCATTTTAAACCAATTTTTTGAATGCATGATTTCATTTAACCATGCATCTATTAGCAACAAGGTTCAAGTTTCTGCTCCAGTTTGTGGCTTTCAAAATAACTTCAGTCAGGTAGTGTGTGATCCTCAGTCATTTAGTATTTAACACTAGGTTTTTCTCTGCAAGGATTTGCTACGTCAAGTGTATGACGACTAGTGTTTAAAAACCATTTAAAGGTTGGTGTAATGAATTCCAGCCTTTATATCATCACACTGAGTGACTGCCTCCTGTCCAGGAGTTTGATGAAATCATTAACCTGGTGCTTCACACTCAAACCCATCACATGATTATGAATGAGGGTGGCTGAGAAACACACTGAACAAACACTTCAGGATCACATGCTTGTGAAGTCAAATCTGTAAGGGAGATCTCTATGGCACAGCTTCTTTCATTTTTGCTGATGCTAATTTTGCTAATGATTAAAATGTTAAGTGTTTGCCTGTTTTATCACTAACTTACATGAAAATACAATTACGACCACATTTTAAAGCCCTCAGTTAATACATTAGTTTTTTTACAGCACTAGTGTTATATAGTTTGAATCAAATCGTCGGGGTCTAACTTAAAAACCTACAAACCAGCATTTTTAAACCTCAAATCTTCACATTTTGCGCACATTGTTGTTGTCTACGTACGTTAGGCAGCGTGTTAGGTTGAGACACGGCCAGATTTAATTAATTCTAGAGCTAACAATTTTAAATGAATTAAAATTGTACAATATATGCACACACACCACATCTCCGAATCACATTTTAGCCGTTTGTTGTTTTCGCGAACAATTTACGTTAGCTGACAAACATTAGAAGTTGAACGGTAAAACGGGTTATCTAGTAAAACGCATTTATGAAGTTTATTGAATGCTGAATTGCATTAGTGTGTTTAAAACCATTGAAAGACGGTAGAAATTAATTGCACCAGCTGACAGTCTCTCTGATTATCTAACGCGCTGCTACTGGCGTAGGTAAGAATTCACGCTAATGCTAATGCTAACAGGCGCTTCTGTGGGCCTGCGATAACCTCCCAAAATAAACTCAATATCTGCTTTTGTAACGTGACACCGTCTGAAATGAAACATGCAACAAGACAGTCGTACGTACCACTGAGTAGAACAAAGAGCAGGGTCACACAAGCGCGGACAGCCATTGCGACGGGTGGATGCTTCCTCTGAGCAGACAGACGGTAAGTGACGCCCGGACCGAGTGTGACCCGCTTCAACAGCGCTGTGCAATCAGCCTCAAACCTGTGCTCATATAAGTCATATGACAGGATCACACTCTCCTCCTCCTCCTCCTCCTCCTGTACGTGAGCCTTACGTCGCGTTTACAACACGGTTCATTTGGCAAACCTGTGTGTAATTAAGTCAGCTAAGCGTTTTATTAGATTTACTAAAATGTTAACTAAAAGCTACATAGCTGCTAAAACATGCTGACTTATCTGTGAAAGGATTTGAATGTTGTAAAAATACATCTATGATATAATGGCAGAAACTCTTTAACTATAAAACCACTATTTATCTTTTTTTTTTCCAGTATTGATACCAAAACATTAATTTCATTATTGTAGGCCTAGGTGCTGATTTTCTAGTCAGATTTAAGGGGGCATAGCATATTTGGTTTCAGAGTTTATTTTAGATGTGAAAATGAAGTATTAGTTAAGTACTCTGAAAATGTAGTATTAGTTAAGTACTCTGAAAATGTAGTATTAGTTAAGTACTCTGAGTACTCTATAGTTGCTTATCATGCTTTTTTCTTCTTCGTGTCATTTTTTAATGTTTACATTTCTGATAATCAGTTGACCCCAATTGGTTTCAATACAATTAATCAAAAATCAGACTTGTTAAAACAGCAAAATTGTAACATTGATACTTACATTAAAAAACCATAAACTGTAAATATTATTTAAAAAAAAAAAATTCAGTTTCATAACCATTTTTAACAACAAAATGTGAATGGGTGAAACTGACCCATAACCTAATTTATAAAACTTGGCCAAAAAGCTATTTAACATTTTCACCAATGCCCATGAAAAAAAAGAAGGTAAAGTAAACACACCTTGTGATTTTGTGACCCAATAGTGGGGAAATTTGGACAACAATCACAAAAAAAATCATACATTTACATAAAAACATAACAGAAATTGCAATTAGCTAATAGTTATTTAAAATACATCCTGATTCCTGCTGCACTAAAATGTGCATTTTTAAACCTTTTAGTGTAAATTTTAGTGAAAACATTTTTAAGCCTTTTAGTGAAAATAAGCATGATGTAATTGATCGAATTAAATGTAATGATATTGACGTTTTAGCTCGGATGGTGTTATTCACAAAGATAGCACAGTGCAAGTTTTTACAAGTTTTGAGACTGCTGTGCGTATGATGCACTATCGTCCCCTGGTGGAGAAGACCGGAAACGCCAGGCCTCGCGCTTTACCAACGCGCTTCAACAGCAGCTGCGCAACGGTGGAAAGTACTTCCGGCGGGTCAGCGTCGCCTCTTAGAAAAGTTACTATTTCCCTGCGGACTTTTCCTCAAACCTAAAATCCCAGTCTATCTCCCGAGCAAAAAGACGGCGTCTGGCAGAATGCTTTAACGCAAACATTCCTCGGCGAAAAGCAGTTTGTAATCCGACGGATTTTTTGCAGCGCGCCGGAGTGCGCGCGAGCTAGCGAGAGGAAGCAGTATTCAACCATCTTTCCTCTGCTGGCAATAACAAGAACAGAGAAGGGTCCAAGTGGGGCTGCACTTCTCAATTTATCCTCCTTTTCTCCTTATTCATACTCGGAGCCGCGAGGTTGCACTTCCCCCGACCGAGACCGAGGAATAAAAAGCGTCCACACCCGGGATCGTAGCATTAGTAGATTAGCGGTTTGATTTGGTATTTCTTTTTTCATGTTTCCAACAGGTTTACCTTCCCCTAATCCCCCACCGCCAGCCCAAGAGCCCAGACCGGCAGCTTCTGATGTTCACAACGACAGTAGCCTAACGTCTTCTAAGAAGAGGAAAATTAACAATTCAGAGAAGGAAGACATTGATTCAATATCTTCGTCTCCTAAAGCCATTTTTAATTCCTCCTCCACAACGTCCAGCTCTTCCAGTTCACAACAGCAGCACATCCAGAAGAAGTTGAGGTTCGAGGATCCGCTGGATTCGATCGGGCTGGATGTGAAGATGGCCGAGGAGTCGTGTAACTCTGCTGAATCGTGTTCAAAGGCGAGAAATGTGTTCCTGCCTGGAGGTGTGGGGCATCATGCTAACGGACTGACCAAGTCTGCGGGATCCGCCACCTTTTCCAACAGCAAACCCGGTGCTGCAAAGAAACTTGTTATCAAGAACTTTAAAGGTAGGTGAAGTCAATGGTCCCCCTCGTCTTTTCTGAAAACATTTTAGGCTGTGTCTCAAAACTTAGCGAGCTGTATGCCCAAACACATCTGCAATGTACGGAATTGTTGTGTAGTACCTAAAACAGTAGTAAACAACCCGAGTAACTGTCTTACGAAAGATAATGCGCTGCTGTCTCGTTGGAGATCGACTTTTTATCTTTCTTTAAGCTTAGTTGCATTTGTTTATGAAGGAACATCACTTAAGCTAAAGAGTAAACAAAATAAAAACACTGTTGATTTGAGATTTAGGTTCTTAACTATTAACATCATTTTTTATTTGTTTAATG
>JAUCNO010011119.1:0-24081 GCA_032353835.1 Enteromius viviparus | reverse complement strand
TAATTGGCTGAATCGTATAAATGCTGGATTAAGATCGTGTGGGGGGTCGAATCGAGATCGCGATCTTTTAACGATTACTTGTGCAGCTCAAGTGTCCATCTGTCCTGTGGTTGAAAACTTCAATATACCAGTCTGATCATTTATATTTATTGAAGAACTGGTGAGACATTTGCTTTTGATTTGGACTACAGTGGTTGCAACCTTTTATTACAGCTATTTAACAGTGACACACATTCAGTGATATGTATGAAAAGTGTTCATTGTAATGTAGTTATGTATAATGTATTTACTTAAGAAAAACAGTACAGTCTGCAAACAGTCTGGGGTAGTCATGTTTAAAAACTTGTATGTAGTGTGAATCTATATGTTCTATGGATATGAGTAGTATGAATGGAATGCGGACATACTACATCCTCCATGTTGATATGGTTTTGAGACCTACAGTGTCAGTGCTTTCGATTTACTCTCCTGTGGCCTCATGGGATTGTAAAATGTGTAATGCACACTCTAGAATCTCACCAGAAATGGAAGGTCATCTGAGTACTTTTCTCCTGCTAACACATATACTCCTTTTTTTTTTTTAAACATTTAACATCATAAAAGATACATTTTTGGCATGTTAACCTTTATTTCTGTCCATTATTACAATATCAGAACTGACGGATCGGGAAAGGTCTCAGGACACCCAAAGTTCCAAGATGTTGGCCTACTACTAATTTTTATTTATTTAAAATGTAGTTAACATTTTTATGCATACAAGAGAAGTATTTTATTTCAGATGCATTTTATAGCGTAGTGTAATTCTTTACATCAATCAAATATTAAGTAATTAATAGTCAAATAATTGTCCTTTGAATATATACTTTTTCTAATGTTCTACAAGCAAACTGTACTGTTAGTCAATGTTGCATAAAAGGCTTGTTTTCATGGAATATACTTATCGAAACTCACTCAGATTTGTCTTATTTGCAATCAGCAATCTCTTTTAGGGTTTTAGTTTGCCAGATTTAAAATTCCCTAAATTTTAATTGAAAAGGAACCAGTTCATGGTTCAACAGAAATAGAGAAGATTAATTTCTCTAAATGTTTTTATTATTATTTTTACTTACATTTTGTGTGAAAAATGTCACCCTCCTTGTACCCTGCTAATTGCCCTTTAGGCATACTATTGCACTCTGTAGATGTGAGGAATTCACTTTGGTTCCTGTTTCATAGTTGTTACCTTGTACCCTGTTTATATTGAATACCATATTGTGTCACACTCACCTGCCGTAAGGGAGAACACAGGAGTCGTGGAGTGTTCAAACGAGAATCTTTTAATTATCAAACTCAGGAACATAGGATACAATGCAGACTTGAAGACATATAGACATCACAGCGTAAATATACACACGGAAATCATAGGAGAACTGAAAACACCTGGGGAACACAGCTGGGAACAAATGATCCCAATGAACTAATCGGGGACAGGAACAACTAAATATGGGCATACAAAACTGACATATTGTTGATGAACCTTCTCCTTATCATCACCCTCTATATGTACCTTGCCTCATGCTGTCTGCCAAACACTGGAGCGTGTGCACAAGTCAGCCCAGCATTGTGTCTGCTCGTATAAATCACATGTGGAACGTTGACAGTGTTTTTTTTTCTGCTTGTGACTGCTGGAGCTGTTGTTGAAAGCAGGAAGAGGAGAAATTTGGTCATTATTTTTAGCTTGTTTTGACAGAAGAAGCCTGGAAAGCATTTCACTATGTATGTGCGTGCTCATTTATACATCTCACTGAACTGCTTGCACGCTAATTTCTCTCAGCACCTTGTATGACCTTTCTTGCTCATGACTACAGAGCTGAATTAACACAGGGGACGTCTTCTAATTTGAATCTCTTAATTGAGTGCTTACCTTGACTGCCTTTCGCCTGTTCATGCCATTTCATTTCACACTGTGCCGCCACTCAAAGTTTGACATTATTCTCCTAGCTGTGGTCAAATCCTCCCTTCTCCAGAGTGCCACAGCATGTCCAAAATGCTTGAGGTAGCCGTTAGCTGAAGCGGTATTCTATTAGCCGCACAAAGAGGGTGCCTTGCGGGAACGGTAAAGGGGAAGTGATTGCACAATAGCAGCGCCAGCCCTTATAATGTTCCATTAGAGAATAAATGGCCCTTGTGTGCTGTTGGCGTCCTTGTGCTTTAAGTGTCTAGATTTAACCTATGTCTAATATTGTGTATTAAAGGCAGCCTGGAATGTCAGTGTGAGATGTTTCTTACTTCTTCTGCTATATGTGTATATATATATATATATATATATATATGTGAAGAGTGTTTGTGCTTTCGGGTGTCTGATTATTACCCAACGTGGCCCAGATGAGGTTACATGCAAGTGATCTGAGGGATAGAGAAGTGCTTTTGATTCCAGATTGAGCACCACCACTTGAAACTAATTGAAATATTAATTTAGAATATAAATTTTGGACTAGCATTTAATTCCCTGAACAGTTCATATTGTGGTCTGAAGTGTAAATAAACTTGACTGATGCTTCTGCTTTTGTTTCTCTCTCACTCTTCTGTAGACTACTGTAATTGGCTTACACTACAGACTAAATAGAACAAACTATGCCATCTTTTCTGTGTGCATTATTACTTATGCTATGCGAAAACACATGAAAGACAAGAAGTACAGCTGAATATAATTTATGTTGCCAAATTCAAATCGTGACCTTTATGAAAGAGCAAAAATCATGAAAATGTCTGGGTTTTTTTCCTGTTTACAGAGCTGCATCAGACGCGTCGATACTAGATGAGGAGTCTTTAACTCGCAATGACCCCAGTCATCCAGGCCCAGCTGGAGGGGGAAGCACACAAGGTGTTTACCTGACTGTGCCGCCCAGCATGCAGAGGAGTATCCAGAACTACAGGGAGAACCATGATGCCTTTCTGCGCCTGCTTTCACACGAGGCTCTGGGGAGCTTCAATCCTTGGGCAATAGCAGACAGGTTTGAATCTAATGATTGCTTCATTAATAAAACATCTCAATCACAGCTAAAGTGTGAGTTGAATTACGTAGAGATCATTATTTGATATATTTGAAGATCCTCCATTACATATTTATTTCCAATTATGAGAGTATGTTAAAGTCTTTGACACATAACATTGTTACATAAACTGAAATTCTCAAATTAAACTACCGCCCTTTTTGTTTTGTTTTTTTGGCCTATAAATGAAACATTCCAGTCTTTTTTTAGTTATTCAGTTAGCTTCTGTTAGCAAAGCCTCACAGCTTAGTTAATTAGCATAGCATAGCTTGTTTAGCTTGAACAAAATATTAAGATAACACATTTTTATCAGGTATCAAGGAAAGGGAAGTCCTCAGGTGAACAGAACAACACTTCCTCTAGGTACATTTTTGCAAAATATCTTCAAAAACTAACTTTACGTATAATTCAATGCAGTTTCCAGCTGAAATGAACGCTAGTGGGAGTAAAACACTAGCAACTTTATTCCTTTCCCGACAAATTATGATTATACGGGCAGATTAATTGTGTGGCCGCAAGCACAATACTGTGTCATGACCTCATTAATAAATGAATACAGTTTTAAATATGCCACACATAAGCAGTTTAATATTTATATATTTTTTTCTTATTTTGTAAACGTGCTCAGTTGCGCACCTAGCACAGCATCACTTTCGTCTTTTAGCTCAACTCGTCAGACATTTAATTTCCAAACTGCCTTGATTCACGATCATCTATTTTATATAATGCTGAATGGACTTTTTCCACCACTCACTGGACATTTTACTTTAAAGGTGTTCTGAAATATGCAATAAACATTATAGGATCATTTCTGCAAAAAAAAAAAAGAAAGAAAGAAAGCACAGGCACACAGACTGCATTGAAAAAGGATCTTGCATGTCTTTTTTTTAGTTCATTTCACAACCAAAAACTGCAAATGAGGCATGACACTTTTCCATTTAGATGTCATTATCTGCATCTTAAAGCAGTGACTTCAGTAAACAACTCAACTATGTGAGTACTGAAGCTGCGGTGCGCATGTGGCCCTTAGACAGCTAACCTAAATAAGCTCTTGCTCATTCATCACCATTATCTACATTTTCCTGACATATTTTCATAGTTTTGTTTATGCTCAAGACACGTTACTGGATGTATAAACATTAAAAGCTCAGCTCTCCTCTTTGCACCCAGAGCAGCAGCGGATTAGTCATAAGCCCCGGTGCATTTCCCACAGTGACACAGCTAGTAGGAGTTGAGACTGTTTACAACCTCGCGGCTATAATGATCCTCGCACACGATGCCGTTTTAAATGTAAATATTAGCTCTGTTTTTTGATGGGTTCTAATGCAGCGCGTGCTCCAGTGTAAATGAGCATCTTTGTTGTTCTGCTAGTGCTCCTGCACGCCCACCTCGCCATTAGCATACTTAACAGAATTTTTAAGTTGGTGCAATGCGGTGGATATTTATCAAGTCCTGCTAGTCCACAGAGAACAGACTTTTAACAACGGTGAAAAGAGGAACTCAAAAAGCAGAGCCTGATCCTAGAGCTGAGGTCTCATTTGTCAGACTTGATCCTCGCGCCATGGGCTGTGTGGGTGGTGAGAAGAATGGGCTGTTGAAATCATTTACTGAAAGGAGAACGTGAGGAATCAAAAGAAAATATTTTTTCTGTGTGCTGCAGCCCCCCCCCCAAAAATGAGTTATTGCACGAATATAAAAACAATTTTTTATTTATATATATATATATATCTTTTTGGAGAGGTCAGTGTAGCGCCGCTGAGACTCTGAATTGTTATTATTCCAGAGAAATAGAGAATATGGGAAATGTCACGGCAATTAGTGCTGCTGCTGGGAAAGTGTGCGGGCACTTGTCAGTCAGCAGTGCGTTATGGGTAATAGGAGCCTTGGAGGCAGGCGAGGCCGTGAGTGAGCACAGACTGAATGGGCTTTTTGGGTAGTTCTGCTCTTTACACAGAGTTCAATACTTGCCTTAAGGAAAAGATATTATATTATATTATATACAATGAACTTATTGTGTTCATATTGTATTGCAAAACATTTTTGCTGCTATTGAGGTGGGATATGGGTAAGGTTAGGGACAGGTATGGGTAGGTTTAGGGGTGGGTGTAAGGGTGTAATTATAAATGTAATTACAGAAATGAATTACAGATGTAATTATATATAAGTATTTGAAAAAAATAAATAAAAGTACAGCATAAAAACATGTACTGTATGTACACAATAAGTGCATTGTATCAAAGGATTCATTTAAATGTAAGGACATAGTGGTTAATCTCACCTAATGGGACTGAATATTTTTAGTTTTCATTTTCATTTGGATTTATGTTTCAGTAATTTTATGTGCTTTTGTCTTTTTTAAACATTGTTTTATAGCTTTAAAGTTGCAATGAAACAGAAGTATCATCGACAACATGCATTAAAACAGAAATAGTATATAGAATAAAAAAATATGGTGATTTTTCATCCTGTTGAATGACTAAAATTGAAAAAAAATAATACAACCAATTGATGTTTAAGTTAAATTCAAGTTTTCTTCTATATTTAATTTTATTCAAGCTTTATTTAATTGTTTAGCAATTTCAAATTGCTAAATGATTTTTAATAGTTAATAATAACATCACTTCATATAAATTATACTAATTTTGCCACTCTTCTGAATGAATCATTTACAATAACAAAGGAATAATTCCATATTTTGGGTGAACTGTCCCTTTAATGTAAAATAAGCAATACGTGCTTTGTAACTCTCTTTTCCCTTGTTTCCTGCAGTCTGGCTGATGAGCTAATGGCTGAGGCTCTGGCTGATGTGGCGGCAGAGTTCCAGGATGTTTGTGAAGAGTATGCGGAAGCTGTTTTCACTTCAGAGTTCCTCCAGCCAGTCCAGTCTCCCACCACATCCATGTCATAAAGACCCCTTATAAACAACTTGCAAGCGATGATGCTTTGATTTATTTTTGGAACTGAACATTGTCATATCCAGGTTTATATTTTTGTATGTTTTTCCATGAATTACATTTAAATAATGGACTATATACAATCACTGTTTTTACCCAGACCAGCATTTCTTTTGTAATGTGAAACCTCAGTGGGTGGTCTGACTTTTAAATTCAAACAGATGCTTTTTAGCACACGGCTAACAAATGTCACATCAATGTGACATAATCCATACAACCTTCTTAGTGCATTAGTCGACTTTTGCATTTGCTATTCAGCATAGACAGAACCTCTAGATTATTAAAGCATTACCAATGATAAGATTTACACTGTTTGCTATAAATATCTAACACTAGAGGATCACACTCTTGCTTTCTCCCGGACAGAACGCAACCTTGTTACTTCATGGATTGATTTCTTATTTTAGAAACTATTGTCTTTAAGTTCGCTAAGTGTCCATATGTTGCCCACTGTGACCGGACAGGTGAGGTATACTTAGAGTGTATAGTTTATGTGTCAGAGCATGAGGAGGAAAGTGGCCTCCAGATGGGCCCAGATGTTCTGCTGGTATGCTAGAAATGTGCTCAGACAGGATAAGCATTACAAACATTCTCTCCATGAAAATGTACACACATACAGCTCCTATATAACAAAGTAAGGCTCTAATAATCAAAGAGTGTGCAGTTTAGACATACTTAGGAATATAAAATGAGGGTCTATGTCTTTTGAGGGCTTTTTATGGCTTTAAAAGTATTGGTTGTCCCCTTGTTGCTTAATTCTAATGCAGTGAGCAGATTTTCTGGTACGTTTCTTAACTTGTCAAGTTGTAGTTTAAAACCCCAGATGTGAGTCACAGGTTTCTTCCCAGTGCTCAGCTACCTACTTATTTGTGAAAAAGCTAACTAATGCACAAGTAACTGCATTTGCCAGCAAATTCTAGGCTTCATGCCATGAACTATTATGAATGCTGTGACGCTACAGGAATATAGTCACCAACTTGGCATGAACTTGTATTTAGTTGTGTTTTTATTGCTGGTGAAAGGTACCTGTTGAATCTGTATTGCATTTATAATCATGGTTTAATTTATAAAGAAAATAAATGTTTTAAAAAGGCTCTTTTAAAGCCTCTCCTTGAGCATGGCACATTATGCTTTTTTTAAAAGAAAAGGTTAATTGAATTGAATTATCAATTTTTCCAGTGCGCAGCCATTGTAATCAATGGTATCTATCTTTTTGCTTGTCTGACCTGCAGGCTGTTTTTCTGCTGCTGCTCTTACCAGAGAAACAATGCCATGTTTGAGTCAGAAGTGTTTTGTCATTGGGTTTCCTGACTGCTACAAATAGGCCAGGTCCCTAAAGGAGTGGAGTAATGCAACACGGGCAGTTCCCTGGAATTGAAGAACTCCAGACTTCACCTCTATCAATAGTCATTTAGAGCTACTCGAGAACAGTTATTTGGGATGCCTGATGTGCAGCAGCTCCTAGCCTGGGGTGAGAGCTGGATATAACGTGGTGCGGTTTGATTTGTTTTTATACATGTAAAACACAGAAGACTTATCATACAGACAATGAGCCGTTAAACATGTTTATTATTAATTTTGTCACTTTTACTTCCAATTACTGTTTGACAGCTACCACGAGACCCATATTTTATAGCCATTACAACCCAGCATTAATCAGCTGAACTGCTGTTGGATGTACTGTGACGGAGCAGGTTATTTAAAAGCCTGAGGAGGAATCACGACGTAGTGATTTATGAGCAAGCTAACATTTTGCACACTCATCCTACTATAGGACTACAGAGATAAACTGCCATCGGCAGGGTGGAAATATTTATATTCCTGTTTTCAACTGCACAGTGCCTTCTGCGCTTTTGCTTCCTCAATGTAGATATTCAGTTTGCCGGCAGGCATGGACAGCACCTGTGGTCCCTTAGCTATGCAACTGCTGTTTGTATCACAAAGACAACTGAACGATATCTGTAGGCCAAATTTTGAATCACTTTAGGGATTTTATTGTCTGTTTGGCTCAAAGTTTTCTTTTTTGTGTGGTCTCAGGGGACTTTTGAGTCATTCTTCAATTGGGCTGACAAATTGTCACTAAACTTTATATAGTGAAAAAACTAAAAACAAAAACAAACTGTAACGCAAGAAACCATATTTTAATACATTTCAACAGTTATTTGGAATAAAAAAAGTAAATATATTTATCAATGAAAAATATAAATTGAGATGTTCTAGTTAGTGAAGTGATACAAAATAAATAATACAAATATATGTAAAATATTGTTGATAGATAAAATATAAACAATGTGCCGATCTCACGTTTCCCGCCTCAGCCTCGTTTTATTCCAAGATGGCGCATTTCGCCAAATAAGCATTTTATGTGTTTTTGTTTATATTTTCTTTTATTGTAGTTGGCTTGCCTAACTTTACAATTACACCCTGTTAGATATAATTACAAAAATTAATGATATTATTAGCATTTTAGCTAAGGAAAATGTCGATTAAATTAATTTGATTCTTCCGGCTACTGTGCGTATTTTTAACTAATTTGTTATTCCGTTTAATATAAATACATGAATTTAAAAACGTATTTTTATATATAAAAAGTTGTCGAGAAATATTTTTTATTAATTATTAATCGTCGTTTGTTTAGTGTCGTGTATATGATCTACGCAACTTCCTTCAGGAGGCGCTAGTGTGATATTATTATTTAAAGTACATAAACGAATGAATAACTAATATATGACGGCAGGTGGTCTGAAGACTGCATTAATGCGCTTGGCGTTTTCCAAGTTCACTGCAGCTCACCCAGAGCCACTGGAGGCAGTCGAACATCACACCTCGAGCTCAACAGGAGGAGAGGAGGACAACAGCAAAGTCTGCACACATACAAACAGCACCAAGTCCGCGCTTACTTCAACACAAGGATCTGTCTTAGCGTTCATGGATACTCCCACCTTCGCGTGTCATTTCCACGGCATCTTCAAACACGAAACGCGCATAGACTTGAAATCGCTTCTCCCGCGCACAGACAAGGACAGAGAGAAGATACGTGCGTACTGTCCAAACTAACTGCAAAGACGCAGGATGGCTAAAGAAATCAGAGGCAAAGGTAAGAGATGTCACGGCACATTCAGACAACGCGCAGACATCTCCGGGATTGATGTGCAGGCTGCGGTGTCACAGCAGAAAGAGTAGACAGCCAGTTTACTCTATTCACTTTCCGCGTCAATCTGTTGGAATGCGTGATGAACCGGGGCTGTGTCTACAAACCTAGTGAGCTGCCTACCTAGACAACGTTTTGGGGCGTCATGGGTGCATTCCAATGCTTACGACGGCTTTAAACGCTGTCCGGTTCACTTGGCTTTGAGAGACAGTCCGAACGCTGGCTTTTTCTTCGTCTTAGCATGTTCTCTTCACGAACTGGTCGTAATCCTAAATGTAGAATGTTTATGGATGTAGGGCAGGAGTTGTCAACCATATCTGACCCAAGGATCCCAAACACAGGCTCGTACGCAATAGAGGGACCCCGGTACAAAAATGCTACGATCTATTTAGTAACGGTGAATAATAGCTTACAGGGAACAACCGGTATTTCAACAGATGATATGATCCAGATGATTTTGTTTAAATGTCCAATAACTGATCAGCTGTTATTAAAGTAAAACTTAACAAAATGAGACTATAAATAATAATTATGATTAGTTACAGTATTGCTGTTGTTAGTGCATATTAATATAATAACAATAATAATTATACATCTATTTGTGCAACTCGTAAGCTTATAATGTTTCTGAAAATGAATAGGCCTATCTTTTGATTTTAAACTAAATGCACAGTAAACGTACATATCTGTACATTTTAGTTTTTTATTTCAGTCTATAGACCCCATGCAGTAACTTTTTTTAATAGTGTCATGAATGAGTGTAAAGAGCAAGAAATAAGTGTATAGCCTATTGTGTGATTAATAATTCCAGCTATAAATTGCATTTAAATGCTTGCTTCTTCCAGACGGTCATAGATTATGACTGTACATTTGACATCATTTAATAAGAGCCCAGCTGGAGAGTGATGATCCATGGTCAGCTTTTTCTCCACCAATATGCTTTAAGGAAATAATATAAATGTGAACTTTAAACATTTAAAATGAAGCAAAATGTGGTCTTCAAAAACCCATAGTGCATGTTCTGCATGAAAAATCAGTTTACATCCTTCGTTGTATGCACTCCTTATTCTGTTTCTAAAGGTGAATTGGCCAGTGACATGTATTGTATCAGAGTTTTTTTTGGTCAGTTTGGCTCCTTAAATGTTTAAAGTGGCTGATGTGAGAGAAGGAGAACTGATGGTCTCTCTTTGAGATATATATCATGTAGGACACTCTGATATGATTGAGTCTAAAGCCGAGTGCTGAGACTGTCTGCGCTGAACATCTCAGCATACATAGATACAGTTTAATCTGTTTATGGCAGCACATCCAGTCCAGCATGTCAGAGCAATTATTGATCTGGAAGAAAACGTACCCTTTTCATGGCATGATTCTGAATTATGGTTGTGAGTTAATGTAGTACTGTGCAATACTTCTATAAGTTCATTGATTATGTAAGTCACATATGCTTCTTAGTTTTTTTACGACCCTAATAATTGTTTTGATGTTTTTAAAAAAATTTCCAACTAAGCTTAATGTGATTGCTCACTCAAAAAATGTCATATTACATTCTTTCTTCATAAAAATGCAAAATATAATATTTTGAAAGTTTTTGGTTTGTACAGTGGAAGTCAGTGGTAAACCGTCAGCAGTCGAATTTAAGTTTAGGATAACATAAAAGTGAGTAAATCATAACAGAATGTTAACTTTTGGGGGAACCATTCCTATGCTATTGATAGACAACTATAAGTGTTCCATAGAAGCATTGAATCTATCGATGGTGTGCGTTTGGTATGCCATTGTGAAGCTGGGGGTCTAAAACAACACACTTCTGCTTTAAATTTAAATCACTTTACATAAAAAACAGTCATTTTTGAACATAATTATGTAGATCATTGCTCAGTCTCTAGGGGTCAAGAATATAGTGAGGAGAACGTCAGATGTTAGCCTCAAGTATGTTTATTGCTTATGATCATGAGTGTTTTCTACAGTTTTAAGCAGTTTGTTATGATGTGAAGCTCACAGCATGTGTCTTCTGGGTTTTAAATGTGAAGCTCTATGAAGCTCTTTGGGTTATTATAGCATGACAGCATGTCATCCATATTGTATTTCATGCAAGTATAACAGTTTCCATGCATTGGACAGCAAAGACTACAGGCTGTTAATAAGCCGCCATAGGCATCTGATTTCTCCTCGGGCATGTTTCCGAATCAGCCAAGTTGTAGGAAGTCACCATTTGATTTTGTAGGTGGAAATGTGTAATCCTACAGACTCCTTTGGTTACTTAATTTACTACAATGTTCATGAGGTGCCTAGTCAGTGAATCAGTGTTATTGAGGATGGCATAGTGGGATAATTGAGTACATCATATCAGCATTACATAAAACACCTCACTGTATTGAACAAGCAGAATGTGTGTAGAGAGGCTACATCAGATCAGAACTGGCAGCCCATCAGCAAACACAGAGTAGGTTGGCTTCATTTATATGTTAAATAGCAAGGATTCTTCACGGACACCTGTTTGGTCCCAGATTATTTGAAGTTTTTCTATGTAGGTCTTAACATTTGTTATCATCCAAGCTTACATCAATCCGTTCATATATAGACCGGAGGTCACTATTCGTGCAAATTACTTTTTAATGTATATACAAAAATCATATTTTAAAAAGCAGTCAATAAAGTAGATGCCTTTTATTAAGTTTCTCCAATCGATCAGGTTAACTTGTATATGTAACAGCTCGACAGACTCATCGTTAACACTGAAATGAAAGATATATAAAGATATATTTTGTGTGGGCACCTAAAAGACTATTATTTGCATAATATTTTCCTAAAAGTCACATTGCTGTTTGTTCATTTCCTATCCAAAATATTGACTCGGAATAAGCTATACTTCATCTTGCCACTTGGGATTGTTCAAATCTTCCCGGTTGAGAAGAAAATTTGGAGGTTGGACCTATTTCCAACAGTAATTGTATATTGCCACTATATATTTTGCAGTTGTGCTCATTATTTTCGGATATAGACCACTCACTGAGTAGGGGTCCGAGACACAGGAGCCATAGTTAATTTTTTTCACAGTCTGTATTTCCTCAGCAGAAGAGCCCCAGAGTGCTTCGCTCCACACCAACCAGAATTCAGAACAGTTTCAGTGAGTCAGACCATCATGTTGTGTTTGTCTGTAAGTCCGGCACAGCATGACCTCAAAGCTTTAAAAAGGGTGCGTTTTCCTTTTGCACAAAATGTATTTCATTGTGTGCTCAATTCAACTGCAATGCCTCTCTGGAAAAACAGGTCTGAGATTGACCTTCTCAGTAATGTGAATAGGAATTTATATATTGGTATGCTTAGGCTGGTGAAGGTCTCTGTTGAATTGGTTTGGAATACACCTGGTATATCTGGTCGGTGTTTCTTCGCATTACATAGCTCTAGTAACGTACTGTTTCAGATGTACGCATAGAGGTCATAGTGCTCCAAGTGATATATTTAATCTCATCCATTCAGGAAGTGACCTTTTAGTGACAGATAAGCAAGTAGCATTCTGTGTCAATTCTCCAAAACTTTGGTTGAGAATAAAACAGGGAATACTGATTGTTGTTCACAGTAGCAAAATTGAATTGCAAAGACTTGGCTTGTTTTTGCCAAACCAATTAACGTGCATTTCAGTCAAGGTGTTTCCTGCGGTGTCCTTGTGAAGTACATTCAAATGAGAAACATTTTTTGTCTGTTTTTTTAATGTGGTTTTGATGGAAGGTGTTGTGACTCTATATCTGTGTAATGGCATTTCAGTCAATAGCACACTCCGGATCTGTGGCTGTCAGACCAAGAGACCAGGATGATCTAGTATTAGCTCTCAGCAAACAGCATTGCATTTACTTCATGTTTCACGTTTATTTTGTTTCTTGCTTGGTTTTTTGTCACTGAGAAAATGAAATTCTATTTTTATCCCCAAACCAATAATTCAGCGTTTGCTGCACCCACGCAGCAGAGTGAGATATGACTGTTATTCCTGTTAAAAGCATCAAGGACGTTTCTACGTGATGAACTCATGAATTTATGTAACTAAGCCAAGCATAATAGATCAAGCATCTTCTAGATCAGTGGCTCTCAAACAGTCAGACCAGCTGAAGTGTGTGCAAAATACAATCTGCAAGGGACAGACGAAGGTCTCACAGCACCATGCTTTATTCTTTTTATTAATTTTTTTTTATTGACCGCTTAACAAAAATCATTGGTCTTACTGGTTTGAAAAGTAAAAGCACACCTCTCCTCATCGGTCTCTATGATTTGAGGAATTATTTATATCATGCGTTAATTGGAATTGTAAGATTGATATTGAGGGATGAATATTTGACAGCCTGTGTGTGAATGATAAGGTCACTGATGAAGAACAGTATCATGACGACATGTAGCGCAGTTATTAAAATTGGTTTAGTGGTTACGGGTTAGTTCGCATTTTCTTCGTTTTCTTTATTGGAAGTTGTGAAACCGGGACAAGTGATGGCAGGCTCGTTTTGGGTGGGTCAGTCAGGAATGTGAGTATCAACAGGTAGAAACTTTAAACCTCCCTTTTTTGTTGGAAAATCTGTTTTTTTTTCTCTTCTGAAATGGGGAAATCTAAATGTCTCATTTCCTCATGCTGCTTAGCAGTGAATAAAACACTTAAAAGCTACCTGACACCATAATACAAACGGAACAATTCAGGGCAGATTTCAGGTTCCCTCCGTAACGATTGTGCTCTAGCGTACTTGCACAATGATTTGGGTAGAGCACGGTGCTAAAAATAGCCTTGCACGAGAGGCAGTGACAGACTCACTGCTACCCTGTGGTCCTGTGAGAGAAAGAGAATGACAGCCCTTCATGACCGTCTGTAGTACTGCAGCCTGCCTTTTGTGTGTGTTTACAGCCAGTTCAGGTCTTGATTTCTTGTGTTTTTTTATTGTTGTTTTGACACAATGATTCTGTGAGAGGGGCGACTATTGGCTCCCTTAACAAAGGGCTAGATGGATATTTTTAGTAGATCATGTAAAACGTTTATCTACAGCATATTAACATTTTAACCAGATAAGTTTTGTTGTTATAGACAGATGGCTCTTTAAAAAAACATCTGCTTTAAATAAATCTCTTCATCATTTCATTAATTCTCGAACAGTGTTGCTTTCGCTGGCATCTGCTTTTGAGAATAGACTGATTTAATGGATAGATATAATGATAATAATAGGTTATATAGTTTTAAAAGGCTAGATAGTGTATCTTAAGGGGCATAAAAAGGCATGTTGTAGAAATATTAATCAAGAAATATTAAAGAATCTAGTTTATATATATATGTATCATAAAACATCTTTATAAAAGAATAAGATGATCATGATGACTGTACTTCCTAATTGGATCTTTAGTCGTGTCTTTTCAGATGAAACCTTTATACATGATGCAATGCCATACAAACACTATCTTTCAGAGCATTGTGTTGATGTGCTTGGTTGAACAGCTTCAGCTCAGTAGAGATGAGATGCCAAAAGCTGATCATAACTCAAAGCGATGCGACAGTGCGGTCTCGTTAACAGAAAGTCTTGATATTGTGTTTGCATTTCCTTGGTTATATAAAGGGACAATTAACATCCATCCGAGCGAGCTCTCTGTGCTCATGCATCTGTAGCATCTTCTCCTTCAGTCCTCAGTTGCGCTTTGACAGAAGGAGGAGGCGGCTCTTGAGTAACCCAGTCAAGTGGTTCTGTTCCCTGCTGTTTACTCTCAATCCCCTCTTGATGTTGTGGCCCTGCATGAGGTATGCCCACTGTATTCTCCCCAGCTGCAATGATTTCACACTTACCTTTGCAATGCCGTCTGTTGCAGTATAGGCAGCTGCACTTTTTCTACTCCACTTAGTCTGAAAATCTTGACCCTTTTCTAAAGCTAAGATCACGCTTAATGATCGTCAGTCACATCCAGAGTCCTGAGATCGTTAATGTTGGACAGTCTCCTTTGGCGTTTACCAAGTATGGCTTCAGCCTGCGCTGTCTAGAAGTACAACCGTTGTTATTATTTGCATTGTCTGGCATTATCCGCTTTTGCATTTGTGGACTTTTAGGTTTTGAGTATCACAGTTCTGCGTTGTAATGCTAAGTTATTTATCACACCAGCATTTTTTTTGTACGACTGTGGCATATGTGCTGTTTCACAGCGTGTGCGGCGCTGCTTTGAGCTGCCAAACGGAGGTGTTTACAAGCCGCACGGCACATATGCTGCAAGTACACGCTTTGGTGATACAGGGATAAGAGTGTTTTGAGCAATTTAATGAAATAACTGATTGAGAACTGTTTGTTGTTTTTCTCCTAAAAAAGTAGACGTCGACCTAAGGTTTGATTTGTTTTGGTTTTTTTTTAAACTGGACAACAGAAAATAATAACATCAGTTTCATGCAATATTACTGTCATAAATCCAACTCTGACATAATTGACTGTTTATTTTCTTAAAAATGTAATATATAAATATATTTTTTTAAATAAATTCAATATTAATAAATGTAACCTCCGTTATTAATCAATTTAAATTGATTATTTTCTTTTAAATAAAAAATTTTAAAAAGTTAAAAAAAAAATTATTAGTTTTTTGGGGGGGGGGGGGGTGGATTGGATAGAGGATAAATTATATGTGTATATGTAAATAGTATAAAATTGCAATTAAAAAAAAAATGCATCATGTATAATTTAGAATAAAATATTTTCTAAATAAAATTGAATAAAAATGTAATTGAAGTGTTCAATTAATTATTATGCAAAATATTTTGAATCCAATTCGAAATGATTAGTTTTGGTAACACTTTTTAAGGTGCCCCTATTATGCCATTTCTAATATTGCCTTTAATGCTGTGTGTAATGTAGCTGTATTTCAAACAATATGCAAAGTTGAAAATTCGAAAGTCCATGATAGATAAGGTTATTAAATAAAAAATCGAATCCACTGTATAAAGCCTAAACAAGTCGTTAGTAATACGAATCTCACTTCAGTGACCCACCTTTGCACACTTTTGCATGATTCCCACCTATGTTGTACATTGGCTGGCTGCGAACAACTTGACCCCGCCCACAAACATGTAATTTTACTGACGCCTGCTGTATGCATTAGACCTATAACAACAAACTAGGCCATCTGACAAATCAGAGCAGAGTAGGCTCAGGAAAAGGAGGGGTTTAAAGAGGCTGAATCTTAGAACTGCTTCAAATGAGTCATTTGAGAATCACTAGAAAATGAGGTGATATTAAATGCATTGAGAAAACAAAAGTGTTTTTTTTTCACCTTGCATGCATGTAAACCTGTTGTAGGAGACAAAACAAAAATGCCTTAAAATGCATAATAAAGGCATTTTAAGGTGTCCTTGTAACACATGCTACATGAAATCACTACTTATTATTATAATAACAATAAATTATGCATAATGGCGTGCAAGTAATCCTAATCTTAACCCTAATCATGTAGTAAGTGCTAATATTAATCAGTACTTCGATGTAAAATCATGAAATTTAGGTTTATGCATTTGCAAGATGATTCTATCCAAAAAGACTGAACATGTGGCTGCAGGAAGTGTGTAAGTCGGATACATATCTAGTTTCATTTGGAAATGCTTAAAATAAAAAGCTGTTTGAAAATCGCTTATTGAAGAAAACAGCTAAGCTTTTTGAATTTAATAGGGAAGTGGTTCATGCCAGTCCCTACTAATCAGACGTCTAGACCTGGCAATAACAGAATCACATTATTTTCCAACAAGTATGCCCTTGTGGCCTTTGTTTATTGTCGCTTCC
The DNA here is from genome assembly GCA_032353835.1 of Enteromius viviparus. NCBI lineage: Eukaryota > Metazoa > Chordata > Actinopteri > Cypriniformes > Cyprinidae > Enteromius > Enteromius viviparus. The sequence goes on along the minus strand of JAUCNO010011119.1, from coordinate 7,166 downwards.
CTTTCAAGTCACACACACGGCCTTAAAACCAGTGCAATGAGCCAATGGGAGCCATCTGATGTCATAATGGCCTTTACCTCTGCACTTTTCTCTAGAGGGGCTTTAAAATGAGGCTGATGAACAAATGAGTAGAAATGGTGGAGGAGCTTCTTGAATGTGTGGGTAACAGGGTGAAGCTGAAGAGCGGAAGACGAAGGATGGGAGGGAAAGTGCAAGAGGCAGGGTAAGATAGAGATTAAAGAAAGAGGGAAAAGCGAGATTGCTGGAGGAAAGCAGCTCCTATCTAGCAGAGATTATGTTTTTGATTAAGAGCAAGTCTCTCAGTGAGTCGTGTCGTGAGTGCTAGGGAGAAAATGCCATTTTTGTACTGCGCAAGATCCTCGGAGAGGGGACATATCACGCCTCAATATCGACCCTAATCACAATCCATGACCCAGCATTCCTAAATCACAACTCCATTTAAGAATTAGACGCATAGTAAGATGGGTTATGGAGAATTCAAAATCTAGGTTTGAGTAGTTTTCATACAGCAGTAAGAAAAGTATTTCAATAAGAAATATTGGGTTACAGATACAGTACTGATATATGAAAGTGCAACTGAAACGTCATATAAGCATTAATGCATTTAAGAAAAATAAAAGCTATTTAAACCACTATTTTGCTGCACCTTTAGAATGCATTCTAAAATTCTCTTGGATTCTGCTACAATTATCACACGCTATAAAAATCCAATCCTACTTCTAAATCTAATCAATTTAAGTAATGCTCTTTCATATTAAAATTAGTGTAGAAAATGGCTCATTAAAATTATGTAATTATATATTTGTGCTTAAATGTTGCACATATGTATAGAAAATGTAAATTTAAATGCATACATTTTACATATTTTCTTGCATTTTGCATGTTATATTTCAAATTGAATTTAGCTACACATATGCTTCCTGAATAATAGACGGTACAGTTTAATTGCACAGACATCTGGAGCTAAAGTAAATATTGTCCTAAGAAAACTGAGGCTGCGAAGTCATCTTTCCTTCAGAGTTGTCAGCTGAAATCTAGTTTTTGTTTCAACCTCAATTTTGAATGTTTTTAAAGGAAAGACTGCTTTTCAGCATGCATTCAATTTCATTTAATCTCCCTGTAGTTGATGACGCAATTAAACAGAAAGTGCACATGCTATCCTAACTTTCGGGAAGCTGGTCAAATTATTTATTCTTTATCTTTTATAGAACCAAAAGAAATAATTTGGATTTTCATAAATGTATCATACCAATTTCATGGCTGAAGAACATTCTCTACTCTACGCTGGTTTAGTGCAAAAGCGTCACTGGCGTGACTTGCCAGACTGAAGCCAGCCAAACAATGCCACATGTAATGAAATCCATCTCGGTTCAGCTATGCACCGGCTTATAATATAACTCTGATTACAGCTTGTGAAACCATGACCATCTCCTTTACTGGTTGAATCCATTAATGTTTTTCTAGCACATTCTTTTTTAGCCAAAAAACGACAACCTTTTCTTTTCTCAGCCTTCGTTCCAGGGTGAATTATGGACGATGTGATTAGAAATGTGAAAATGGGAGCATTGAAAAGACTCAATTAGAGATGCTTTAGTGCAGGAACTGAGGTTATATCCACCCTCCCATCTCTGAAGACAGGCCTCACCGGACTCCCTCATTCAAACTAATCTGCACCTCTTTATCTCCTCCTGTAAATCTATTTACCATGACTTAAAAGCCATTTCTCAGTGTTTAGACTGCATTAATGACATCCCCCCCCCCCAGCCCTCCTGCGTCCCAAAGGAAAAAGCATTTAATCTCCATCAGAGTATTTAAAACAACTAATGTGTGTGTATTTGGATGCCCTAAATAGTTACTTAACTTAAATGCTAAACAGTAATTGAGCTTGTAAACCTTTCTTCACCGTTTATAATGTTTTGATCACAAAGTGCCACTTTTGCTCAGTTATTGTAATCTCTTTCACCCCCTTCTTACATACAGTATGCCACATATGCCATATTTGTATAATAACAAAGGGCATTTAATTGAAAGAAATAAAACATATGGAGACTTTCCAAACAAAACATCTCACCCTCTCCCCCCCAAAAAAAACCCATGTAACGCAGAGGACATTTTCCCAACCCCTCCTCCACCGCTTTCCTACTTCACGACCTGTCTACACTACAGTAATAAAAGGAAAATCTTCAAAAATAAATCTTTAAAAAAGAAGTTAAGGCTGCCAACATCCGCTTTGATGATTATTTGACTTCTGAAAGACTGGTGGCTTTTAGTTTGACTTAAGATGATATTGTCCGGCGGGGCTTGAGTCCAAGGCCTCAGCAATGAAAAAGCAGATTTCTGTTGATGCCACTGTCAAATGTGTTAAAACTTAGAAGGCTGAAATCTCCACTGGGTGCATTAATAGTGCCAACATTTGACCTGCTGACTTTGCGGGAGAGATGAAAAGCTCATTAAATCCTGCATGGTGATGTGGGGGTTCAGCAGTCAGAGGGAGAGAATGAAACTGTGGAGCCGCACCGAACCCCAGTAATGGAAGGTGAGAGTCCTTATTGTTTCAACAGAGTGAACAGGATCACGTGGAGGTCTGGGTACGAGACAGCAGGGGAAGGAGAACTGACAGCTTAAGTGACACCTCTCGAGTCTTGCCAATCGAATGGGCAAAATCATTGACTGTGGCACTGCTGATATTGATTCTTCACGATTAATCTCCTGTTTATTTTTCATTTGTTAGTCACATCTGCTAAAGGCATCAATATAAATGCAAGTCCTTGCAGTTGGATTTCTTTGTTGTGCTTGTTTTAGTGCGATTTTAAGCCTTATGAAAGAAGCAGTGAGCTCACTAAGCCTGGATGTGTGATTTACTGGATTTACATTACTTCTAATGCAAAATGATTTAATGCTTTGAGTAAAGAAGCAATTTGCTGAGCTATAAAGCATCAAAAATCCCCATCCCTATATGTTCACTCACAATGACGCCGATCTATAATTATTAAATCATGGCCCACTTAATATGATTGGGAGAGGATAACTTTCATTGACTTAATGCTGATTTGTAATTTGCATTATTGCCGCTATCTGTCATTAGATTAGAAAGTTATTAACTTTAGATTTAAACCGCCCAGGGCTCCTATGATTATTAGAACATACTGTTCCAAAAGGCCCAGATTATTGTGACTATGCTTCGTGAGCACGTCATTACTTGGAAATATTTGGCAAAGATTATTTTCATGATGTCTGTACTAATGGTTTGTGCGAAGTTTGGTAATATAGTAGCTGTCATAATTACCTGGGAGAGCAATCTTGTGTTGAAGACCGAATATAAATCAGATCTTCTTACTGTCATCTTAACAGCAACAAAAAGAAGTCACCATCAACCACAGAGTTGACAAGTACTTTCTCTTCAGCCGCTGAAGGAATGGATTTGTGTTCATTTGGGTTGTCATCATTTTTCCTACAAGTTTTTTTTGGAGCTCTTGGAGATATAGCATACATCACTGTGCTTTTCAACACCGTGGTTGATATTAAATTAATAGTGCCAACAACTGCCAAAACCAGTCAAACATCTGCTTATTTGTGTGTGTGGATTTATGATAGAATTTGAGACTGTGTGTGTGTGTGTGTGTGTGTATTTGTGTATGTCTAACTAATTTCAAGCAGTTAAGCAGAAGCTTTTAGATCCAAAGGTTTTTAACATCAATCAAAGCTTCCTTTCGACAAGTCATCTTAAGTATGATCTGCACTCTCATTTTCAAGTCCTAAATCTCACATTTTACACTTTGATTTCCACATCCAGTCTTAATTAAAAAAACATGCTTTCAATTAATTCCCCGCCATTACATTCCTTTAGATGCCTTCACGTGGTAATATTAAATAACATTGTCACCATGCATGTCTGATTAATTAGTCACACAATGCTCAGTAATTGCATGCAGCACTAGTGACCTTTGGTTTGATCATATCTTTTTCATGTTCTCCCCTTAGCGACCCTACGAAAGCTCAGCGCTTCTCACTGGCGCATGCAGAACATCGCCCAGGAATCTGTTGACAGCTCGGATGATGAGTTTTTTGATGCCCGAGGTAAGTGTCGCTTATTTCCAACCCTTTGTAATAACCTGATGGCTCCAGCTCTTCATCCTTTCTCTCTCTCTCTCTCTCTCTCTCTCTCTCTCCGTCATATTTTATTGTCCATTACAAGTGTCTTACATCATTATGAACATGTTGTGGATATGCTTCTCTGAAGTAGGCACTAAAAAACCTGTAATGAAATAGATTTTTAGCCGTCTTCCGTGATGAACACAAATGCTAAACTGTACTTTTGTTTGTATTATGGTCCAAATAACAAGTCATTACAATCAACGCAATGAAAACTGGCAGCCATATGCGCTTGTCCGCTTGTCAGCCTAAGTGTCCCTGCACGAGCGAGCCAATCGAAGCCCATACAATAAATAGCTCAAGAGTTGCGTCTTCAGCAAAATGGCACAAAATTGACTGGGCTTTACTTTGCCTTGCTCAGCATTGCAACTATCCATTATCTCTTTCTATCGGAGGCATTTACATTTAGCTGACGCTACTATCCAAAGCAACTTACCACGCAACTACAGCGTAAGTTTTGTACTCAAGCAACCCATTTTGTTTTCACTAGTGTGACTTGCACATTTTATTACGGGATGTTAATGAGCAGATGAAATGATGTGCAATGTACTATGTGCTGTTTAAACCGGTGGAAGTCGAGTCCCAGAGCAGCTGCTAACATTTGGTCATTGAATGGAGGTGTGAATAAAACAGTGGATTCTCCATTAGAGGTGCGAACAAGATCACAGTCTCTTTGAGTCGCATCTGCAAATTTGGTACTTTGATTTGGTGTTCAAAATGAAATTATTCAGCTTTATAATTTATTCACATGATCTCTTGTGTCTGTCTACCTCCCATTAGTAAAAACGTAAGAGTGGGTTGTAGCAATGTATAATGTAATCAGTATCCTGCATTTTTCCACATTTAACTTTCATGAGACACATTTCTCATTCATTTTTAATGAGCCCCCCCTCTTTACCACACAACATAAAACCTCAATTAAACTCCAGATGTTACAGCGGGATGGAATGAGGAACATGCCAGATAGTTCCCTAATGTGTTTTTGGCAGGTTTTTATTATATTCCATCATTAGGCTTTGTTTAGATGAGCTTAGATTTTTTGTTAGATGCACTACTATTCAGAATGTTGCACATTTAGTTTAATGTTGCGCAATTTATTTCATCAAAAGTTGCAAATTTAACTAACCCGCAAAATTGTAATATCATCTAAACTATCTATGGAGGGTAAGAGAGATATCATCAAAAATATTTGAATTTGTATTTGGAATAAGAATGAAGGTGTTACGCCGGTTTTACATTGCACGCGTCAGCAGGGCGTATTTTTTTTTTCAGCGACCATGTTAACGGATAAGAGCGGCGCGTCAGCGCGTAGCAGGAGCAGAGCAGAAGCGCCAGTGCCGTGATAGTTTCGGCAAGAGTCTATTTTTGCTTACGCTGAATTAAAGTGACAGTGCCTTGTTCTGGATCTAAACTGACCCGATTTTGACCCGAACTTGAAAAGTAACAGATTTGACCATAAAATCGTGTAATTTATGTATTTCGTGTTTTACGCTCACCATATCCAAAAATAAAATGCAGTTTTTGCCCAAACTTCAAAGGACTGTTAAATGAATAAAACTAGAGGCATTTGTTAGATTTAAGATTAGTTTTTCAATTCAATTATTCAATCCAAAAACACTTTATTGTTGGAAATCTTTCCTAATTTTGTCTTGGATCTCAAAGCTAACCCTAACCCATTCAGTCTAGCATCTGCTAGATTGCTGGATAAAAGACGGAAATAAGATGCTTGTCTATAGCTTACTGCAGTACAAGCCATGGTTCAGCTGCGAACGGCAAACACTGCCAGTGTGAAAGCACAAACCTGCTCACGCGTGCAGTGTGAAACCGGCGTTGGGGGTTTGGAACTACGTGAGGGCAAGTAAAAAAATTTCTTTTTGAACGAAAAAAAAAATTATATATATAAAAAAAAAAGAAATAATAGCTGCTGTTTTGGCCTGCCAATAAAAAAACATAATACAATTGTTGTTTATTTATTTATATATAAAAAACTGAACTTATTCTTAACAACACTAAAAATTAGAATGGCAGTGTATATATGAGCTTGAGTAATTCAAACTACATTTAGTAAATTAGTAAATTTTTCTTAGCTTGAATGAATGAAGAGACCACTTGTTTTACTTTAGCATCATTCTTGAATGATAATGAGAGGGTTTATTTACTTAAGAACAGTATGGTGACACCATTGCCCACATAGAAAATAACTGCCCGAGTGCATTACCAGGATGACCACTGACTGAAATGATATGCCTTAAAGGAACTTTGAAGAAATGTATTATACTGTCACACTGTATTATAGGGAATATGCTTAGAGGATGACCAAGGCTGCAGGCACAGAGGGACCAGCACTAAGTTGTTTATTATTGACTATGACAGTGACTGGCGAACTGTTCAGAGCATTTCATGTGTTCCATGGCCACTCACGGCAAAGCTGCCATCTCTCTCAACTGACTCCTCAAGCAGCTTGATCTAGCTCAGTTGTTTTGTAAACTATAGCAACTACATAACGTGATGAAGTCATAGGTAGAAACTGCAGACTGTAGTATAATGACAGTAACTCATTATTGAACGAACAAACCACTGACGTTTATGCGCTCTAGTTAATATGTGTGTGTTTGACTGGAAGCACCACTGCGCAGAACAATCAGTGTTTGACATCAAAGTACCACGAGAGCGATTCAATAATAAGCGTATGCTCTCTATAGCTCAGTGTACTGATGTAACACAGAGATCAGTCTGTGCAGTCAGTGCTGCTTCTAGTGCATCATAGCTCTTATAGTTTCACCGGAGGGGCAGTGCTCAGTGGCTCCATTGCGTCACTGAACTTCGATTTAGACTCACCCAATAAATCCTGCTCACGAAAATGGTGAAACAGTGAAACTCCATCAATAAAGTGCCCCTATTATGCCATTTTAAAGTTGGCTAATATTGTTTTATGAGTGTCTTAAAACAGGTTTATGTGTATGCAAGGTCAAAAAACACTTTAGTTTTCTCTA
>JAUCNO010010796.1:0-24205 GCA_032353835.1 Enteromius viviparus | reverse complement strand
AGAGTTGTGACGTTCGCGAACGAACCGATTCTTTTGAACGGCTCATAAAGATGAACGATGGGAGCCGAGTCGCGGCTTTCTGTCGTTCTTTTTTCCTATGCGTATTTCACACAGATGCACACAAAACAGCTCCTCCGCGAGACAGAACAGTTATAGGGAGAGTTCTACTGCCTAACAGCATCAGTGCTGCCAACTATTTTCAATTAAATTAGCTGCCTGCCCGAAAAGTAGCTAAATGTTGCAAGATGATGTCACGCTCTAATTTGCATATCATTGATGTCATCACGTAGTATCTGACACGCATTTGAACGGCTCTTTGAAACGAACTGATCGCAAAGATCCGGACCCCTTCAGAGCTATAAATCCCATCACTACTATTAATCTCAATTTTGCTAAATAAAAGGATCTGGCTGGCATCGGTCACATGACTGCCATTAACCAATGCTTGCCCTTGAGGGCAGAGCGCTGCTACGGACTTATGCACCCAGTGCATCATGGGTATTTCTTCAGAGTTTATTTATTTTTGCAGAAATAGAAGAACTGGTAAATACATGCACATTTAGAGGTTTACTCAAACCTCCAAATACTCAAAAGACCTGTTTTCTGCAGGCTATAGTCTTATCAGGATTACAGCTGTTCATGTTGTCCACAGGATGAGGCACAAAAGCAGCTAAAAAGTGAGGAGGATAAAGAGAAGCTCGAGTTGGCTCAGATAATGGACAAAATTCAGTCAATCTACCAAACCATCGCACCTTACTGGAGAGAGTCTGTCGCTGAAGAAGACCCCTTCAAGCAGCTGCAGCTGGTGAATATTCCCTACATCCCTAATTTGCTGCTGAAATGGGGTTTACAATGAGATATAGTGAAGTTATAAAATGTAATCACAGGGCAGTGTGTGACTAAATATAGCTGACAGTGAGTGCCTTTTTTTCCCCCTAAATTTTCCTTCCAGATTCGGAAACACGTTCTTCTGGTGAAAGCTTTGCGTGCAGAACAAAGAGATGATGTTCAACAGAGCAAAGATTAAGATCTGAAGATCTGATTTTTTTTTTTTTTGCTTAATCTCTTTATTGAACTTTTGTAATGAAAAAGGATAAAGATACAGGAGAATAGAAACATAACATTTTCCCCCACTCTCCCCTTAACCCCTAATTAAACAAGACAAAACAAAAACAAACAAACAAAAAAAAAAACTCAAAATAATTAGAATGCATGTCCATTCCATACAAAGCACTTTTGTATAAAAGTTTAAAATAATCACTAATGTACAAATCATAATGATCTCTTACTGATTATCTTGGCAGACTACAGCAGAAGGGTTCACATAGTTGGAAAAAAAAACTAATAAAGGGGGCCCAAGTTGCAGAAAATATGTCTGTGTTGCCCTTTATTGTGTACCTAATTTTTTCCAAATGAATGAAACTCATAACATCTCGTAGCCAGTCATCAAACGATGGAGGAAGAGTTTGTTTCCATAGCAGAAGGATACGCCGCCTAGCTAGTAATGTCAAAAAAGCAAAAGCATTTCCAAAACATCCAGACAGACCTGTGACATTTGGAGGAAGTCCAAAAAGGGCAACTAAAGGACAAGGCTCGATCGGTTTCTTTGTCACCGAGGAGAAACATTCAAATATTGATAGCCAATAAGAAGTTATGGATAAACATAACCAAAACATATGTATCAAGTCTGCCGGGGCCTGATGACAACGATCACATATGGGATCCACATCTTGCCAAATTTTTGCCAACCTCACTTTTGTCCAGTAAGTTCGATGAATAAATTTTAATTGAATAAGACTGAGTCGTGCACAAATAGATGAGGTATGGACCCGAGACAAAATCTGGCTCCAAAGATCATCTTCAAATGTGAGGCAGAGGTCAGACTCCCACTGTTGTTTAATAAGAGAGAGGCAGGGGGTTGAGATAGAGGAGATCAGCCTGTATAGAGTAGACAACGCACCCCTTTTATCTATGGGTACTTCAAGAATTTGATCTAGATAGGATTTTGGTGGAAGATTTGGAAAGTTAGGAAATGAGTTTTTTACAAAGCTTCGGAGCTGCAAGTATCTAAAAAAGTGAACACTAGAAAGGGAGAATTTTTGTGTTAACTGAACAAAGCTAGGAAAAATATTATCAATGTAGATATCGTTGACTACTGCAATACCTGCCCTCTGCCAAATATTAAATGCTTTATCATTAAGAGAGGGGGGGAATATAGGATTACGATTAATAGGCGAAACCAGTGGTAAACGTTGGAGGCCAAAATGGTTTCGAAATTTAGACCAAATTCGTAATGATTGCCGGACAATGTTATTACCATAAGGGAGACGTAAACTGAACTAAATCTGACCTGCCTTTTGATTGTATTGTGTTCAGTGAGGGACAGCAGGAATATTCTGAGATTAATAAGTTATTCATTTTTAATGAAACATTTTGTCATAGTTTCTGTTATGAAGGTTGAAAACTTTAAACCTTTAAAACATTATCGGACTGAGAAGTGCATAATACATACATGTATTAAAATATAACAAACTAATTGAGTCATAAAAATAATAATAAAAAATTAAAAAACATGTCAGTAGTTAATATCCTTTTAATAATGAGAAAAGAGGTATTTATTACCCTGATTTTCGACTTAATGAGGGGCAATAATAACTGTACACCTGGCTGTACACCCCCACCCCACCATCCCTTTGATCTATAAATTAAACACATCCTGTCATAAAAATTACCTCCGGAGTGCTATTTATTGATGCTGCTGTAAAAAGAAAACAACCAAGTCATAAAATTAGACATTTATGATGTTTTTATTTATTTAAATGAGCAGAGATCAGATGTTTGTGTGCTTGTGGGGCAAGCCTCCTCCACCACTCCCCCAATCCATCAGTGTGATACCCAGCTGTGTAGGCTCTATCTGAAATATACCTCATTATTAGGCCTTCTAAACTAGCTCTATTTTACAAGATGTTAATTTTGATTTATAATCAAACCGTTGTCTATTGAAGTTAAATACACATAAGATAGAAACAATGGCTATGCTGTGATTTTGGCTATATTTGCATTTAAAAGCGAGTTAGAAGCAACATAAAATCTTTTTTAACCAAAAGCTGTGCTCCTCTCATCTGCTAGCTGAACAGAGCAGACGCAGAGAGAGGTGTGTGCGCGCTGTGAAAACGAGCTCGAGCTCGAGCTCTAACTCGCGCGGCACTACCAGAGACTTGCTGAGGTTTGTCCAAGAAGAGGCTAGATTTGTCGCTTTTTTTGGAGATTTTAAACAAAGAACCGGCTTTACTGACGAGATGCACATAATATATCTTTCGATATATATCGCCCAGTCCTAGGACTTATAATCCACTTTCTTCCGACTTGCGCTGCAGCCATCACGCATCGCGGACAGACTGGACACGTGACGTCACAGACTACGCGGTGCCATACGGGTCAAACACAAGGCTTGAAACTGGCAGCGGGAAGTAAATAGATTCACCCAAAAAGGCTTATTACAAAGACGAAAACGAAGGACGTTTTTTTTTATAATATTAGTTTAAGTTTCAGTTAGTTTTCTTTTTTTTTTTAAACTCTCGTTTTTATTTTTATTTCAGTTAACAAAAATGCTTTTTCAATTCTAGTTTTAGTCTTTTCGTTCGTTTTCGTTAACTATAATAACCTTGCTACCTCTACAAAGGAGTAAGGAGCGTAATGGCAGAGACTGCCCCCAGAACAGTGGTCGAGGCCTCCTGTTTACATACAAGATAACTCTCCAGAAGAGGAGCTTGAGGAGAAGCTACCACCGCCGTCATGGCCCTCTTCAGCACACCCTCATACGCCTATAAGGGAGGAGGAGAATGGGGTAATTCACGTCATAGATCGGATGATGAGCGAGCTGCATCTCCTAAGAGAACAAGCAGCAGGCACCGCCCCGGCTCGTCACCATTCTTGACCCAAAATCCCTTTCACCACCAAAAGAAAGATGAACGAGGTGCAGCACAGCCCCCCCCCCCCCCCTCCCCCCTCCCCCCCCTCACGGTCAGAATTGAAGAGTATTGCATCCATTATGGACTCACCAGCGATCAAAAGAGGAGACCTAGCGGCCTTTGAGAGATTCTCACTGCATGAACAGTCACTGGTGGGCATGCTACAAACATTGGGCCCAGATGGTGATGTGGAGCTTAGTGGCGGCTTGCATGTGGCTCGGCTCCTCACCAAGCTTCTGGCAGAGATGAGAGCGAACTTTCGACAACAGATGCTCTACTGGGCCGGGCATACTCATACGAAGGTTACAGCTCGTTTAAGCCAACAAAGAAGGGCAAAGCGAACACATACTGCCCATATTGCGAGAATAACAATTACTTCCTAATTATGTGTCCTGACATTCAGAAGCTTAATTGAGAGGAGATCAGAGAATGGATAAAAATAAACAAGAGATGTTGGAAATGTGGGCAAGCACATCAAGCAGCCTAATATGACCTCAATTTTTGTCACGAGAGGCATCTGAGAGTCCTGCATGATGCCAATGTATGTCCCAAGGTCGAACCATCAAAGACTGAGAGCTGTCTACTGAGCTCTGGAACAGATGCTCTCTACCTTGACAGACCAATGGTGCATTCCCGTGTCCTGCTGAAGGTCGTCAGAGCTTGTTTCTGCAAGACAAGACGCTGGACACTCCGCTGTCCTGGATGATGGATCTGAAAGGACTAACCGTGTTGAAGCTGCTGATAAACTGGGCCTACACAAGAATCCTGAGGATATAGCTCTCCGAACAATCCAACAAGCGGTTCAGACGCTCCTTTGTCTCATTCAGCACCCCCCCCACTCTCATCCCTAGAGGACCTTTCATATAGCTGAGGCCTTTACGTCTTAAGGTTTGGCTCTGGCAGAACGCACCTACCCCATTGCAGGATAATGAGGCGATAGAGCTCTTGGAGACCAAGATGTGGTGAGTGAATGTTGCAGGTGTCCTCAGGTATGCAACCCCACTGCTGTGGAAAAGAGATGTTCCCTTCATGCAGGCACCTAAAGAGACCGTCCTATCAAGTTTGAGAGGTTTGGAGAGATGCCTAAAGAGGAACCCCAAGCGTACTGTGCAGCGATTCAAAAGTTGGTGGAAACAGGGGCAGTTAAGAAGATGGATCCAGAGGAGGCATAACCCACAGAGGAACTGTGATTTATCCCCCACCACCTGGTGAGTCACAATCAGAAGAGTTGCCTGGTCTTCAACTGTTCGTACCAATACCAGGGTCGGAGCCTGAACGAGGCTCTCTTGCCAGCGCCCGCGCTGGGACCATCCCTGCTCGGAGTTCTGCTGCGATTTAGGGAGCATGCAGTAGCGATCAGTGGAGACATACGCAGTATGTTCCACCAAGACCAGCTCTTACCTGAATATCGTCCGCTCCTTAGATTCCTTTGGAGGTACATGAAGCGGAATGAACCCCCAGACATCTTTGAGTGGCAGGTTCTGCCATTTGGGACTACATGCTCACCTTGTTGCGCCACCTTCGCTCTTCAAAGGCAAGGGCATGGCGTAAGGATCAAGAATTCGGTGGAGCGATGTTTCTAAATAGATAATTGTCTCCAGAGTGTACCCACAGCAGAGGAGGCTAAGGAGCTTGAGGACCACCTCAGAGAAGTCTTGGCTCACAGGAGGATTCGAGGTCCGTCAATGGGCCTGTAATGTGCCCGATGTCCTTAGACACCTACCCGGTGAAGCATGATCTGATGGTATGGAGAGGTGGCTGTCTCACAATGAGTCTGGCCTGGCAGAGCCTATCCTTAGACTCAGTTGGCATTGGGAATCAGACACTTTGGGCTACAAGAGTTGACCTCTAGACTATGGATCCCTGGCAATGAAGAATGTGTACAAGGTGCTGGCCCGGCAGTACGACCCTCTAGGGTTCATCTCGCCTTACACGACTCATGCTAAGCTGATCGCCCAGAGCATGTGGGACAAGCCACAGGCTTGGGATGACCCGCTTCTTCCCTCAGAGCTCCAAAGAGCATGGAAGGAATGGGAGTCGGAGTTACCTTTGCGCTCACGCATCTCATTACCACGTTCATATGCACCAGCTCACACAGGTCATATTGTGACCTCCAGACAAGTTCATGTATTTAGTGATGCCTCAGAAAAGGCCTACGGGTAGGTCGTCTACCTGAGAACTGAAGATACAGAGGGACAAGTCTATCTGGTGTTCCTGGCTGCCAGGTCTAGGGTTGCTCCAAGAGCTTACAGAGGAGAGCACTTGGTGTTATGTAGACTCCGCCCAGAACCCTGCAGATGACGTCACACGAGGAAAGACTTTAGCAGAGATGGCTGTGCTTAACCATTGGAGCCAAGGGCCTTCTTTCATCCTTAAGGGACCAGAGGAATGTCCATCCTGGCCGGGTGAGGAACCTAATGATGATCTGACGGAGTACAAGAAGCAAACAACATGTGGAGTTGTAAACAGTGCTGATAGATCAGAGCTTACATCTGCAGTCGTACCTGTCATGGAAGAATATGGTAAAGTCTATAGCTCAGGAATCTCATGGGGCGGCAGGTCAGCAGCCTTTGACCAGGCAGAAGTCCAGTCAGAGTGTTTCACAGAGGAGTGGCGTCACCTTAAAGCAGGAAAGGCTGTGCTCAATAGGAATACTTAGTCTCTCCCCAGTGCTGGACCCTAAAAAAGGATATCATACAAGTAGGAGGAAGACTCAGATGCACTGAATTGTTAGATCCTGCGTTCAGACACTCTATTGTGTTGGACCCCTCTTATTTCGCCACAAAGCTTCTCATCCAGGATTAAGATGTCTCTGTCATCCAGGCCTTGAATGAGCATTCACGGAGATGAGTTGTACCTTCTGGATTCTTTGTGGCAGAGAAGCCATTCGGAGGATGCAACATCAGTGTGAGCAGTGCCGAAGATGGAAAGCCAAGCCGCTGATCCCAAAAATGTCTGATCTACCTGCAGCCCGTCTCCATGTTCAGAAGCCCCCGTTCTTCTCTACAGGTGTTTACTGCTTCTGACCTTTCTCTGTCAAGTTTGGACGGCGTGTGGAGAAGAGATGGGGCATCATCTATAAATGCCTTACCATCCGGGCGGTGCACTTGTAACTCATGCATAGTATGGATTTGGATTTCTTTCTGATGAGCCTCAGAAGGTTTATTGCTCGCCGAGAAACTCCAGCTGAGCTCTATTTAGACCAGGGTACAAACTTCAGGGCTGGAGAGAAGGAGCTCTGTGAGTCCTTTAAGAGGATGTCATCAGATTTTAAACGCTTCCTGACTGAGCAGAAGATTGACTTTCACTTCAACCCCCCTGTGGCTCCTCACTTCGGCGGGACGTGGGAGAGAGAGAGCAATCTGTGAAGTCTGCCTTATATACCTTCATAGGAGCTCAATCTATTTCAGAAGAGGTGTTACATACGACTTTACTGGAGGTTGAGGCCATCTTGAACGCCAAACCGCTGGGTTATACCTTGTCCGATGTGGCTGACTTGAATGCAATAACCCCAAGTGTTCTTTTGATGGGGCGGCTGGATGCATGATACTCCTACAGATCTGACAGTGGATTTTGTGGTGTTGTTAATGGACCCTCAGTTCCCCAGGGCTCTCTGGCCGGTTGGCAGAGTGATTAAGGTGCATCAATGTGCGAATGGTCATGTAACATCAGCAGACGTGTGAGTCAAAGACAAGATCAACACACAACCAGTGGTCAGACTTATTACTCTTCTTGCAGTCCCTGATGACAAAGTGGATTTACAGGACTCTTCGCGGTAATGAGCGGATCTTTGCAGGGACAAATTGCATACAATTTGGGGGCAGCTGTGCAAAAGACTGTGTGCATGAGCCTTGAAAAAGCCACGAAAAGTTCAGTATTATTGTTGGACTTTTATTATGATGGAGAGCTGTGCGTAAGTGGAGATATAACGGAAGAGCGCTGGTTGGAATTTCAGAGCAGCTGAGCCATCTCACTATACACAAGCACTAATCATAATCATAATGTCAGTGTGCTCATGTCCATCTGGAAAGAGTGAGTACAAGCGAATGTTTGTTTGGTTGGATTATGTTTATTATGAGCACTAACACGGGTTTAGCGCTAACATGCTTGCTAAAGTAATCAATGTGTTAATGTGATTTGTATTACTGTTTAAATGTAATATGTCATTATAAGTGCTTACATATATATGTGTTCACACATTGTGATAATGTTAAGAGGGGAGAAGCCATAGCTATATCTGTTAATTAGTTAATGTTGATGATGTTAAGATGTCAAAGCTGTCTGTATAGGACTTCTGTTATCTGTTGCAGGTAAAACACATCTCCACCTGCATTCATCTGGCCTAGCTCACATATACAGTATTGCCGCTTACACCTGTCATTCAAGTTTTTAGCTGGAGGATTGCCTAGGAGGAAATACTAGTTCACTTGTTATGTTGGCAAGCTCTCTTCTCTAACAGACACATCTCATCAGCGCCAATCACAGCCACATTACTCTCTCTGGAGGCTCCAAGCTCTGGCTTTCATACAGTACATGGGCTCATAGGACTTTCAGTTTCAGGCTGCTCATTCTGTGATCCTTCTCAAAGTGAACATTGAACTGTGTAACTGTGATCAAAGCCCTTCATGTCAGTATGCAAAGTGTTGCAAAAATCCAGCCTCACCTTTTGTTTGGCTGTAATTGTGGACAGCCAAAGTATTGTTTAAAAATTCATCAATATTGTGAAAACCAAACTGAAAATGAGGTCCTGAATGCAGTTGAAAAAACTTTATTACAGCATTATCAAAAAAACTGCAAAATGATAAAATTATCTTAAGTTTAAACCATTTATTCCCCAAGATTATAATTACTTTGTCCAGTTTAAAGACAATAGGTGGTGCTGTCACCAAATCCAGGGGACCAAGGGTTCATACCAAGCTTCAACATTGCTAAGCATTGTGAATATAAGTACTTCCTCCTGTTCAATTATAACAATGAGTTTGCTATGACAGAATAACTTTTGGCCAGCATTAATTTACTCAAATTCAGTGAGAATTCCAAATAGTAAACCATCAAAATGTTAACTTTTGATGTGCTACAGAATTAAATCCTAATAATTTAGGCCAGCAATACTAATAACTGCTCTAGTCAATATGCCACACTGGTCTGTTGGCAGCCAGAGGGCACATATTTAAGAAGCTACCAGATACATTCACAAAAATGCTAACACTGTCTGTGAGTGTGCCATCAACACCGATAAGAACTTATTTAAACAGCTTAGAGAAGACATCGCAAAAATAAAGAGATCCAACACAATATAAAGCTATAATACATATTGCCCAGACATTTTATAGCAGAGCAGATAAAAATGAACATTTTGTTCTCAGTTAGAGAGTGGTCATGTCTTGATTGACATCTCTGCCCATGCTCATTTGCATGTGCTGTGCAAGGCATGCCTGTGATTGTCCTCCTGTGCTCATGCAGCTATGAGATTTTTAGCAGATTTTTTGGGAGATTTTCTGGTGAGCCTCTATCTTCACTAGCAATTTCAAACAATACCTTGGTTTAAATATTTCCTCAAAACGTAATAAAACATTTCATCCAAACAGTAAATAAGCTGTTTCTGAAAACAAAACTAAGTTTGACGATGGAGCAGGTGATGTCAGCCATTTGTCCGCACACTGTGTAACATCCAAAATCATACAACTTTAAATCATTATATAAAACTTGTGGTAAAACCAACAAAACAAAGGTTGTTTTAATTTTAATAGTATAATTAGGTTCATGGATATTTGTCATGGTGAACATTTATTGTTTTTGAATGAGAGTTTGAATAACACAGTCTAGGCCTAAATGTCAAAACAACAGACATATATTACGTGATGTGAAAGAAACCCCCCCACCACACTGAAATAAGGTTTGTTGATGTACCCAAAGACTGCAAATATCTCCTATTATCTTTGCTTATAAAATATATATTTATAGATGCTAGATTCCATAAGGCCCAGATAATAAATAAATAAATAACAAATAAATAAAGAAAATAAATACACTAAAATGGGCCACATTTCATTTAAATGAAAACGTAGGGGAAAAGGCCTTTACACACTAGAGCCGTGAACTTTATATTAAGCTCTAGGTTAAAAGTGTTATTTGTGTGATCAGTTCCTTCTGTTTAGCAAGCTGACTATTAATAATAATAGACTATTAGAGGCTAATTTTAGTAAAACCTTGTGAATACATAGGTTACTGTAGTAATCTGGTGATGCAAACATAGCAAAATACTGTACAACATGTGATTGGTTCTTTAAATGATCACACATATATACATAAACATGATGAAAAATAACATGACACAAAGGAACATTTTGAATATAATGTAACATTCTACATGGATAGAACATGTTAAAAATGTTTTGGACAATAACTAATAAGAAATAAAAAGATGTCAGTATAATAAAAGTGGTGCTGTTATTTTCCCATTATGCATTGCTTGAGAAGCCAGTAAGCACAATAGACAAAGTGAGCCATATATTCAGTCATTCTGCAGTAATATGAAAGAAAAACAATCAATCTAACAACTGTCTCTTAGAAGTAATGCTTGCTATAAAGTACAACAATAATATAAAACAGAATAAAGTTATTATGTTTGATTAATAGCTGATTGTACATGATTTGCTTCCTGTAAGTATTTTTTTTTAGCATTTACTTTTAATTTCTATAGTTTTAAAACGTTCTTGTTTCCGGGTTGCAGCAGCCACACTTCATATTTGAAATCAAAATGCATAAATAATTATTAATGTAATAAAAAAAAACATTCTTGCCACAGTACGGTTTGTCCTGATGACCCAGTGACACTCGCTTTGTGTGTCTTTCTTATCTGACACAGTTCACTTCATGAATCAGGTATGTTAAATAATAGAGACCAGGTCACATGAAAGCCACCAGGTTACGAGACCACACTCTTAAAAATAAAGGTCCCAAAAGTGTGTTTTTGTAGTGTTGCCTTAGAAAAAAGATTTTTGGTTCTCCAAAGAACCTTTCAGTTAAAAGTTCCTAAAAGAACCTTTTTGAAGACCACTATTCTTTTCTGCATTAAAAGGGTCCATGGTTCTACTACATAGAACCAGCTATGCCAATAAATAACCTTTATTTTTAAGAGGGCGTGATGTTTTTTTGTTACAATTTAAACCGACTGCAAGAATTCCGACATAGAGTGCTGGTGGAATTTTTTTTTCGGTCACATGAATTTATTTTGTTGCCTTAAAGTCATGAATATATGGCCCAGTGTCATGATGCAGTCCATTTTTCTTCAAGTTTAAATGAAAAGGCACCATAGATTATATATTTTTTCTGTTCTGCCATTGAAATACTGTGACCTCAGCTACATGTGAATGGCACTTTTTCCATGACACAAACACGTCGTACACATATATAAAAGTCTTTGTTCACTACATCACTAAAATAAAAGTTGAAGTTTTTCTTTTTGCAATACTTAATTATAGAAAATAAAGGTTTAGTGGTGATTTTTTCTTCTTCAATGCATTTCACACAGCTATAGGATCTTGGTTGGCCATGACAGCTGTCAGTCTGCTTTGCAGGTCATGTTGCGGCGAGAGGTGCAGCGCGGGGTTAGTTCTGCTGCCCTCCAGCCCATCCAGAACAACTGACCCAGCAGCCAGAGGGCCCTGTAAGCCCAGAAACGGTGTGTCCTCTCCCACCCGCTCATCCTCAGTCTCGCTCTCCGAGCTGCTGCTCTCTGAGTTACTGCCGCTGACTGGCTCTGGCGCCTTCGGGACACTAGGCTGAGTTCTTGAGCTGTGCGAGGGGGACGCTTCAGCTGTGCTTTGGTACTGCTGTGAACTCTCCTCCTGTTCCACAGTGTGCAGAGGGCTGGCAGTAGGACTGGGCAGCTCCAGACCATGATTGTAGTGAGCCGAGTTGCGGAGATTATGGCCTGACTGATTCAAACTGGATTTGTCACGCAAGAACGGCGGGGTCCGGAACAACAGGGGGCGCTCCTCTTCCCCAGATGGACTTGCTGCCATGGAGGGAATGGAGGTAGCTATGCTGGACAGAGGAGCTGATATCTCGGAGGGAGGTGAAGAGGGCGTCACTGGAGAGAGAAGGCCCACGGGGGAAAGACGGCTGGGTGTAGTCATGGCCGAAACATACCTTGCCGAAGAAACACAGACTCAATGTACTGTATCTATTAGAAATGTGATGGGTTACAGATTACTCTGCTAAATTTATAACAAATGTTTTCAACTGTTATTCATTTTTAAACATTTGGAACACAGGAAACACTGAAATCTAACAATTGCTTCAAAAAGTTAATCTTAAAAACATAAAACAAAAAATAAATAAATAAAACAAATTAGGATATAGTTATTAAATAAATGTGCATCCTATTCTGTGTCCTAATCTCCTGGAACATTGAGGTCTCGTATGTCAAGTCAAGTAACCTTTATTTATACAGCGCTTTTAACAATACAGAAGCACTTAACAGCAGTGTTGGGGGTAACACATTACAATTAACATGAGTTATGACTAATATTACTTTTTCCAAGTAACTAGCAATGCATTACTTTTTAATTTTAGCGTAATATAACTGAGTTACTTTTTCAAAAAAGTAATGCCAGTTACTTTGTTTTCTTATTTACTGACTGACAAGTCTCCTACCTCCATGTTGGGAGAAATCAGAAATACAGAAGCATTGTGCGCAGTTTGTGAATACAGTGTAGCTCTAGACTAAATGTGAATGTGAAAACAGATTTAGTATTCATCAAAATAAATTAAAATAAACTCAGTATATGACGCAAATCTGCAATAATTAAATTACACAAATGTATCTAATCTCATTTTATTAACCAATGTCTTTGCTGCTGACCTTTGATGATCCAGTTCAACCATAATTACAAGCAAAAATTAATTAAAAAACTAACTATTTAATTAATAAAATAACTATTGTGCTTCATTGTTTTTTTATTGCTCAAGAGTATTGAACTTTCTTCTGTATTCTACTTTACAGATGTGAATTAACTTTTTCTTCAGCCCAAGGTTTATTCTTGACATTTTTTGGTGTCCTTTTACATTTGCTATAAATAGAGCTTCTTATATTAAAAACAAACACTCATGCTCTGCCCATATTTAAAAAGTTACGCAAAAGTAATGTAATGCATTACTTTTCATAAAAAGTAACTAAGTAACGTAATTAGTTAATTTTTTTAGGAAGTAACGCAATATTGTAATGCATTACTTTTAAAAGTAACTTTCTCCAACACTGCTTAACAGTATCAAAATTGTTTTTGTAATGAAATTACAAAATTCTGTAACAGTAACTTGCTACACTGTGTATTATAACCCATGCATCACTATTATCTGTTTTCGAAAGCTGTGCACTCTGAGGATCACATTTCTTGGCTGCATAAATTCTTATAAGTAAAATTATAAAACTGATTTTTCTTTAGTATACTGTAGGTATACTGTAATTTTTTTCTTACTGGTTGCTTTTTTCAAATAAGACATCCATAAAAGCCACATTTAAATGCAACCAAGTAATGTATTAGTAAATGGATTTATTTGCTCAACTAGACCAAAAATCCTAAATGTAAACACTTTAACTGATTTGATGGGAGTTTGATCCAAATAAAATTTTAATCAGATTGGAAGGGGTGATGTAGATAATTCCTAATCCAAAACAAAAGGACATATAAACTTTAAGCAAAATAAGCAATGGTAGGAGAACAGTGTATGCAAGCAGCAGGAAACTTTGTATATTTGTGCAGTGTTTGCATGTCAAAAGATCAAAAAATTATATCTGGTCATATCCTATAAACTTGCAAATAATCCTAATCAGGATTTATTTTTACATTTAAATTTAAATAGATGTGTCAGATGCAAAAATGTTTTGCTGTTTATAGAAAAATCAGGCAATCAGAGCAAATAATGTGTTTGTGGACGTCCTTGGACTGTTCTTTGTCACATGCTCTGTCTGTGAGCATAATGTGGTCAAGTAAAATAGGTTTAATTTTCTAAATGAATGAAGTGCTGATAAGACTCAAGGGGCCAACTTTAAATGTTTTTTGTTTATTTTATCAATAGCACACCTGTACATACAATTTTTTTTATTTAATATTATTATAAAATATTAATTATATTTTTTTCTTCTTTGTGTTGTTGCTGTCTGGAAACAAAACAAATACCTTGTATGTGCAAACATACTTGGCAATAAAGCTCCTCATGATTCTCATTCTGTTGGCTACTAATAAGGACCTCTGTGAATTAGATTTTTTGCAAAACTTTATGCAATTAAGATGTTTACATTGGCACACGAAACCTGCACAAGAGGTTCTCATTACTTGATTCAGAAAGTGAAGCAGTCGCATGGTTGCATGTGAGAACAAAGCTTTGGATGTTAACACTGCCACATACACAATCATGGCAAACCTCAGAAAGTTGTAATGACAGAACTCATTATGTTTTGATAGTATTCACAATTATCAGTGAGGAGAGATGAGATTTAGCAGGAGTGCAGTGACTGGTACCTCTCGCTATAGGGGGAGTCTCTGCAGGAGCCCTGGGTTTCTCTGGAGCTCTTCAGATTATTGTTGAGATGATGGACTCCACCAGTAGCATTAAGACGCCCCCTGTGACCGGGCGTACCATGCTGGCAGTTCTCCATTGATGACTGGACCAGGACTGGGTGACTGTCAGAAACCACGCTTTTTGCTTTCCCATTACTCCAGCTGTGAGAACCCAAAGCACTCATTACACGCATCATCTAGTCATTTGCTGTATATTTACAATAATTATTGTTTCATATGTATGTTTACCACTTTCTTCAAAGGCATTTCAGTGGTTCTATGGTTACAAAAACTTCTCATGGATATTACTTCAGTATTATACTGTAGGTGATGTAGTACTTTAGCTACTATAATAAAATATTATTGCAATTTAAAATAATGTTCACAGAACTCACCCCTGTGATTCAAAGCTGAATTTTCAGCATCATTAGTCCAGACTTTAGTGTCACAATCCTTCAGAAAGCATTCTAATATGCTGATTTATTACCAATATCGTAAATAGCTGCAGCTGTATATATATATATATACATAATTTATTTAAAAATAAAACTTTTGTCCAGTGGTTTTTGCAAGCCTAGCCACTCTCCCGTACATACGGGTATATAAGATGGCGGTGTGCTAACCACCATTAGCTTTCTGCTTCTGAGGCGATCTCTCGCGAAGTTGGAGAAGAAAAGTATTACCTGTCCTCAGTCGGAGTGTTTCTGCATTCCAGCAGAGAGACTGCACTGGGTGCTCAGCTGTGTGCGTGGTCCTCCCCTCGGCAGTCCCTTTTCACAGTCTTTTCGACCCATGTGCTTCGGGATGCGGGAGTTTCCATGATCATTGTCTCACTTGTCTGGACCTTATTCATGCTGAGACAGCTTTCGCGGATGGTTCATGCCCTCATTGTGAGCCATGTCCATGGCTTTGTTCAGGTCACGGCTTTCTTTCATTAGAAGGCTAGCTTTGTCCACTACCCCTTACAGTTCGGCAGGCCTTAAAGGCTCCTCAGCTGCATTGGCTAGTGGCTTGCCAGACCTAAGGGTGACAATCAGGAATAATCTGCTGGACAAGTCCCCATGGACTCCTGATCTCCCAATGTGAAGTCCCATGAAGCTTCCAAAAGATGGCGCCGGTTCGCCCCATGGCATCTCGTTTGGTGCCCGGGGAAAAGAATGAGATGTCTCTCGCTGCATCAGAGGAGGGGCTTTCATCAGCATCAATCCCCCACGAACCCTTGAACACTCGAAGCTGGACAAATGGTTTCTGGGCTCTCACTGCCTTACAGCACTGTGGGCCATGCCGCTTCAGCGTTGAATGCAATGGCCATCCTGCAGGTCCACCAGGCCAAGGCACCAAAAAAACTCCATGAGGGTAGTTTTGACCAGAGGTTCATGCAGGAACTGTGCACAGCGAACAACTTTGCTCTTCGGGCCATGAAAATCCCTCTCTCGCTGTCCCCATTCACAGAAAGAGTAATGTTTCAAATCTCTTGGCCTCAATCACCATGTTCAGGTTGTAAACGATGCCCTGCCTACTCACATTCAGGTAAATGGTGCCATTTCGCCACTGCGGGAAGGGGGAGAGCTGGTGTGTGCTGTACACCGAGCCTCCTTTCTCCTCCTGGCTGCCCCACTGTGGATACGTTGTGGACTGCTCCATTCAAAGACCGAGGGCCTGGCTAGCGCTCCTCAGTCTGATTTGCTGGTTGATCAGGACGATCCAATTCGGCTATGTGATTCATTTCGACAGGTGCCCACCAAGGCTCACAACCATTCATTTCATCTCCGTTCATTCGGAGATGGATGCCTCTGTTCTGCATGCAGAGATCGCCATCCTGCTGGCGAAAGATGCAATTGAGTCTGTCCCTCCAGCCGAGATGAATTCTAGGTTTTACATTCTTTCAGGTCTTGATTTTGCCTTAACACAGACCATTTCTTTGGTTTGCTTTCGAGGGTCAGGCATATCAGTACAAGGTCCTTCCCTTTGGGCTGGTCCTGTCTACCCATGCCTTTGGGGGAAGGTTGTCCGAATTCTTAACTATATCGACAACTGGCTAATTTTAGCCCACTTGAAGGATAAGTTGTGCCAACACAGGGACATGGTGCTTTGGCATCTCCCCTGTTTCCCCCTTTGTTTTCTTAGCATGGAGCAAAACTTTGTCAACAAGACAGCTTGTCTCACAGACGAATGGTCACGATCATAGCTGAACTGCTTTGCGGCCTTCCGGCACAAGACAACGGTCCTTCTAAAATTCTTTCAGAGGCTTCTGGGGCATATGGCAGCTGCAGTTATGCCGCTTGGTCTGTTACATATGAGACCTCTTCAACATGGTTGCACGGCTGGGTCCCGAGATGGGCATGGTGCAGTGGCCCACTTTGGATAGGCGTTTCCCCGGAATGCCGCTGTTTATTCAACCCCTGGACAGACCATATGTTCCTACAGGCCGGGGTGCCCTTAGGACAGGTGTCGAGGCACGTGGTAGTCTCCACTGATATTTCTCTGGGGCTGGGGCACAGTGTGCAACAGGTAAGCAGCCTCGGGCTCCTGGACAGGACACTGACTGCAGTGGCATATCTATTGCCTCGAGTTGTTGGCCATACTGCTTGCCCTGCGCCATTTCAAACATGTGCTGGTCCTGACAGACAACATAGTAATGGTGGCGTACATCAACCATAAGAGTGGTGTTTGTTTCTGTCACCTGTTGAAACTCACCCGCCATCTCCTCCACTGGAGTCATTTACGGTTGAAATCACAGCGAGCCATTCATGTTCATGGGACCTGAATAGTGAAGCCAATATGCTTTCACGTCAACTTACTTT
Source organism: Enteromius viviparus (assembly GCA_032353835.1). NCBI lineage: Eukaryota > Metazoa > Chordata > Actinopteri > Cypriniformes > Cyprinidae > Enteromius > Enteromius viviparus. The sequence continues at coordinate 6,865 of JAUCNO010010796.1, read as the reverse complement.
ACCCGGAGAATGGAGACTCCATCCGGGATGATCCAGCAGATTTGGAGTCGATTCGGGGAGGACCCAGTGGATTTGTTCACCTCCCAAGAATCCTCCCACTGCTGGTTGTTTTATTCCCTGACTGAGGCCCCCCTAAACACGGATGCACTGGCACACAGCTGGTCCCTGGATCTTCGCAAGGATGCCTTCCCCCCACTAAGGCTCTTTTCACGGTCTCTGTGCAAGATCAGGGATGACCAGGAAGATTCCCCTTTTTTCTCAGGGGATGGGCACAATTTGGCACCCGCATCCCGATCTCTAGGAACCTACACGTTTGGCTTCTGGACAGGACTCGGTAGACCTCTCTGGCCTTCCCCAGGCCATGGTGGATACCATCACTCAGCCGAGGGCCCCCTCTATGAGGCAGGTCTAAGCCCTGAAGTGACTGACTGGTGCTCCTCTCGCCAAGAGGATCCTTAGAGATGCTCGGTTGTTGTGGTGCTTTCCGTCCTTCAGGAGAAGTTGGAACGGAGGTTGTTCCCTTCCACTCTGAAAGTCTATGTCACTGCCTCTGACACTGACTTCTTTGTTGTCTTGGTTGGACTACGAGCACCTTATGACCTCAGTTCAACCTTCAGTTGAGCTGAAATTTTTGTCTATAAAAACTTCACTCCTGCTCTCCGCTCACTTCCATGAAGAGGATGGGAGACCTGCAAACATTCTAACGTCATAGTGACTGACTGAAAAGGAACGTCTCGGTTATGTATGTAACACTTGTTCCCTGAAGAAGGGAAGGGAGACGTTACGTCCCTCTTGGTTTGAGTGGCTAGGCATGAAAAACCACTGGCCAATTCACGTTGGCTTTTTCTCAAAAGATTAGTCGACTAGTCTCCCAGGCGGGATCCCATGATGTCAGTCAATGACATAACATCTCCGTTCCCTCCTTCAGGTAATGAGGTTTACATATGTAACTGAGATGTTTCCAACACTGATTATAACTCTGCATATGTATATGTTATATGTTAATCAGAAATATTTCTGAAGGATTATGACACTGCGGCCTGGAGTAATGGATGAGGAAACATGAATAAATTATATTTCACAAAACATTAAAATAAACATTTATGTTAAATTGTAATAATATTTCACAATGTTACTGTTTTTTTTTTTTAGCATTTTTGATCAAATAAAATGAAACAATACTAAAACCATAACTCTTAAAAGAATGACACTTTAATGCTTCTGTTGCAGCCAAATATATATAATATATTCAAATATATTGACGCTACAGTATAATATAATGTTACAACATAACTTCCTGTAAAGCTGTTTGCAACTGTGTGTATTGTAAGAAGTGCTATACAAATAAATAGGACAAGGTTTAAGTGACATTTCATTTTTCCAGCTAGTGATCCTATGTGTATGCTGGTATTGTACTGTACCACTGGCTGGAGGAATGAGTGACAGCAGTGGATGGATGTGTTGATAAGATAAACTCGTTTGTAGAGAGGGATGTTTCCACTTCTTTTTCCATCACGTGCACATGAGGAGGGGGGGTATTTTTCGGCATGTTATGCTAAAATTAGACAAAAATCGTTTGTTATTGGTTATTCTTATAGCATTTTATACACTTTGTTTAACGTCAACTACCTGTTTTTACATAATTTAATAATAATAAAAAAAACTTTTCAGAGGCTATTTGAAATCAGAGAATGCCAGTATAAACTAAGAGCAATATGTTTGTTTGAAAAAATAAGTGCATGAACTAATACAAAAGTAGGTGTATATGTCAAAGGGGTAATCTATGTAATAATTTTGATTAAAAACAAAAATGATGAATTTCGCTGTGCAAAGGTAAGAAGGTTTAAAAACAAGTTGATGTAAAGTGTAACTAAATTACACAATATGAATAGTTTGTACTTAATATGTTATTTCAATATTTAAACCACTCACATAGTATCCGGAATGTGTATTATTGTAATTATTTATGTTTGTAATTATGTATGTACATCTTGGGAAATGTTTTATGTCACTGTTTTGTTTATCTTGTATTATCAAATCCAGGAAAAAAGGAAAGATTGTCAGATACATATGTATAAAGGGTTGGAATAGTAAGCAAATAATTTGGTCTGCAGCATCTTCAGTTATTATGTATATATATTTTTTTGTATTTATTGTAAAAGTATTATTGTGCAAGTTAAAGTAGAAGATTTAATTGATTGTTACTTACATTGACCAGCTGCAGGTTTTCAGGTGGAGGGTGCTGAGGGCCTTTGGCCGCAGCGTTTCGTTCTCGTAAACTCTGCCGCAAACGATCATGCAGCTTTTTCCTCTGTTTCCTACATGTGCAAAAACATGAACAGCTTTTAGACTACAGGAGATCATGCCCAATGGCAAAAGCTTTTGAGTAAAACATTAGTACAAACTAAAACATTTCAAAAAGTGAATTACTTTGTTTTGCAGTAAGCCACCACACACATGATGCCAACAACTAGAAGAGCGATGCAGATGCCTGTTATAGTCAAAACGCGTTTCTGATAGAGCTCCTCAGCTTCTGGAAGAGAGGACAGACTGCTTTTGAAGCTTCCAGGTGAAAATCACACACATCACACACATCTGTCACATTCTTACTTGGAATTGTGTTTTTATAATAACTATGTCAACAGATTTCCAAGTAAGAACAGAAGCTAGCACACATGTATGTTTCAAGTGACGCTGGAGAATTTCATTAGAGGCTAGGGTTTACTGCTACTAGGACACACAGATGTTTATTGATCTCAGGATGTAGTTTTGCTGAGAGGGGAGGAGACAATGGGATGTGTTAATTCAAGGTCAGTTCAGAATCATCATGTCATCACAATTACATAAAATGCAAACTCTGCAGGGCCCGAGGCCCCTTGGATGTCTTTATTGCTCAGTCATGCATATCACTCATTTAATTATTAGGTTTAATCACAACACTGACGAACTGAATTTATCGAAGCATTCAGCAAGTTGTATTCTTATCATATTGTTTATTTGTTAGTCTGTTTTGATTTATATTTTCGTGAAAGTTCAGTAGATATGGATGCTGAAGGCTTTAATAAAAAGACATGAATTGATAGTGGTGTAAACTCACAGTTTAGTAACACAACTGAATGTCTGGAAAAACCCTCTTAAAACCACTTTAAGAAATGGCTTCTTCATAACCACAATGTGAACATTAATGTTGTTTATTTATCTTGACAAGCTTATTTTTCTTTGCTTTTCTTTTTCCTTTTTTGCATAATTTGTTGTTTATCTTGTATTTTAGATAATTATTCATAATTTTTGTTAGAATTTTTGAAAGACTGATTATGATGAAATCATACATTGATCGGTCTATGCAGCACCACTAAAATATGAAAATGCCTATTGTTGGTAAGATATGTCAAAAAATATATGTCATTCAAAACACTTTACACACTCTTGAGTGCAATATAGTGTCATCAGTTCTTAAAATTTAGATTATTTTTACTTTACATGTTCTTCATTTCAAAGAATACTGTAGGTTTCTTTTACCATAAACATTATTAAGGCCTGTGAGCAAACACTACCACCCATTTGAGTTAGATTTTAAATATCTAAGTATAGCATGTTCCTGATGCACACAACACAATGGCAATCACTACAAACATACACTGATAAAACACAGAGGAAGAAGAAGAAAAATAAGAGAAAACATGGAAGAAAGTGAGAAATGCGATGTCATGCTGAAGATAGAGGAATGCATAAACGGAGGGCAAAGCAAAGCAAAAGCAAGGCAAAGCTGAAGGGATCTAAACACAGCATAACTACTGAAGTAAGGCATCTCTTCTGCACAGCTTAACTGTGTGTGAATTATTTTAGCTTCTTCTGTGTGTGCGTGTGGATGAGAGAGAAAGCCTTACATATCTGCTTCGAACAGTATATATCAGAGTTCTTGAATAATTAAAGACATCCTTCCTACCATGCGGGCTAATGCACCCCTGCACATTACATGCTTTGAAGCGGCTATACACTTTCTTGCCTAAAAACCTAGAAACCTGCAGAGTGGCTCTGAGCAGCCATCTAAAGTCCGGTGCATTGATATAATAAAAAATAATAATGATGTCAATCTCCAATCATCTTGTTATGGCTGTTTGATCCCTTCATAAGCAAAAGGAAACCAGCTGAAGTTGAAGGAAACAGGCTCAAGCTTCTAGACCTACAAATCTGCAAACTAGGAGGAAAGAACAATTCATACCCATAAATTCAATCCCAAGATGTTCTGCCAAGGCAGACAAGGTGATGAAAAGAAAGCAAAACACAAACAAACAGAAAACAGTTGAACGGTGATGTCAAATCTGACTGACTGCACACAAACACCACCTCAAACAACCTCCGAAATCATTTCAGCATGTAGAGTACAGCATGTACATCACACAGACACACAAGACATAGGAAAAGGAATCATTCAAGCCGATACTGTTTGACTTTAAACCCACCATGAAATGCATAATGTTAATGCTTTTGGAATTCATTTAGAGATACATGTACTGTATGGTTTGCCACATGTATATAGCGATGTGCATCTCTATATACAGACTTGCATGGTTGATTGTCATCATGACACAAGGACATGCACATGCAGATGTCACTGCGCTCACATCATTATATAGACCGACCCTCCACATTTTACTATGGACAAAGTCAGACTCAGTTATTCATGTCATCACACCACCACATGTTTTAGATAAACATGCTGTTAAACACATGCACATCACGGTCACCTAAACTATCTGTAACATCCAGAAGAAAACCTGCTGCTGCTTTGTCTGATACCTGAGCCAGTCAAAATTTGAAAGAAATAATGCTAGCAAAATTTATTCCCTAGTACACTGAAAAGTAGTTCCAAAAATATTTAGCTGTTGACTGATCTGATCTTTTCTGCATGTCATTTATCAGTGATAAAACCCATTCCAGACACTGAGCCAGAGCATCTCTACTGATGAAGGTCATGCTATAAAGGACACATTAGCAAACACTATTAATAGCTGAGAATAGATTGTTTCTGCAGATCTCCAGTAAAATTTTCTATTTTTTAGCACTTTAGATAAATCAATGGAGATGTTCTGTCTGCTCCATTATACCTTCTTGTCTGAAGTCTGTTTATAGTGTTATGATAGATTTCTGCAAGGGTCCTTCAGATCTGCTTCAGAGACTTTAAAGTAAGTGATTTTAGTGCGTCAATCTTGATTTTTACTGTGGTGGGCCACTTTAATAGGGTCATTCTCAGAGAAAGGTGCAATTTTTGCATTATTGTGTGCAGAACCTTTCTGTTTTTTTTAAGGTTCTTTGTGTTGAAAGAAGTTTCTTTAGATTATAAACAGGTCATAAAGGGATAGTTCTTTAAAGAATCTTTGACTGAATTGTTCTTTGTGGAACAAAACATCACTGTGAAGAACCTTTTAAGGCACCTTTATTTTGAAGTGTAGCTCAAATACATGTTGAAAATCTGAAAGTCACTGTTACAACATATTGTGAGCCAATTGCTAAGATTTTGTCTGCAGACAGAGCTCGATTTGTCTGTTTGTCTAAGTCTAAGAGGATGTAAAGCAGAGAAAGCCCTAATAGCTAACATGTCCAGATAAATATCAACTATGTCTAACCATTGTCAGCTAACTAGCATTCAACAGAACAAAACTAAATTAATAAACACTAAACATGCAAAGAGACGTATTGGAAAACAAAAAAACATAATCCCAAAATAACTAGATCACTGTCTGACAACCTGTCCATCGAGAACACAAAAACAAAGCAACAGGAGGAAGCGCTGACTGAGCATGCTTCAATCCAAGCACAGACAGGAAGAGGAAATAGACGTACTGTAGAAGCTGGCCATTACGTAGTTTTGGCAGCGATCACCAGTAAACTCATTGGGGCACCTGAGAGGGAAAGACAGAAGTCACAGAGAGAAAAGAGAGGAAGACAGGAAGTGAGTTTTACACCCAAAAGTCCCCCGCACACATGCTGGTCTCCGGTGTTTTCCGCTGAGCGTCTCACAAATGTCTCCACTTCCAAGAGCCAAACAACAGTTAAACTTTGATGGAGAGAATGTCTTTTAAAAGGGCGGAGGTAGCGAGGCAGCGGGAAACAGCGGCGATGGCGTGAGTGTTTGGGGGTGAAGGGGATGTTTACACATACGTTTGTGGACTCTCACAGGGTCTGTGGTTTGACAGCGGTTCCCTGTGTATCCGGGAAGGCACCTGGGTTAAAAAGAGGATGAAGACAGCACAACACAACATTACACAACAACACCACACAGACTCTCACACATATAGGTGCCATTCGCGGGTGAGACTTTTTGAATATCGTTGAAAAAATCTAACATACAGAGCCAATCGCTGTCGTTCTTAATAGCTGAATTGATTCATTTAACAAAATATATTGTGTGGACTGGCCTGTTCTATGCACCTTTTTCCTAATGAGCCTACTGCGTTTTAAATAATGGGAGGCACTGGTTTTGAGAAGTTACACTCAAAAAGACAAATTATTTCAAATCATAAAATTGTGCTACAAATTATCCTTATCTGTCAGTTCAACTGAATATGGGCTGTATTAATGTGACATGAGCTATAGGTTGATTTTTCTGATTGCTTGCAGTGCACTGCTTAAAAAGTTCTTCATAGGGATGCCATAGAGAAAACCATTTTAATTCCACAAAGAACCCTTCAGTTAAAAGTTCTTTAATTGTGCCTTCCACTGTCATTTCTGACCGGAATTTTTTTTTTTTTTTTTTACATTTTTTTAAAAATCACAGCTTCACCGGAATGATATGTTACATGTTGACTTTTATGGCACTTGGAATGTGAACACAGAAAAAAATTGAGGGCATGATTCGAACAGG
>JAUCNO010010698.1:0-24253 GCA_032353835.1 Enteromius viviparus | reverse complement strand
CTCTCTGTCTGTCTGTCTATCTGTGTGCGCGTCTGTCTGTCTCTTTTTATGTCTTTCCATCTGTGTGTGTGTGTGTGCGCGTGTGTGAGCGCCTGTCAGTCTGTCCATCTGTGTGTGTGTCTGTCTCTCTCTCTGTCTGTCTGTGTGCGTGTGTGTCTGTGCGCCTGTCAGTCTGTCCATCTGTGTGTGTTTGTCTGTCTGACTGTCTCTCTGTCTGTCTGTCTATCTGTGTGCGCGTCTGTCTGTCTCTTTTTATGTCTTTCCATCTGTGTGTGTGTGTGTGTGTGTGTGCACGCCTGTCAGTCTGTCCATCTGTGTGTGTGTGTGTCTGTCTGTCTGTCTCTCTGTCAGTCTGTCTGTCTGTGTGTGTGTGTCTGTTCTTAGTTCTGTGTTTCTAAAAAAATGTAGGAATTTTCCACTGGTCCCTTGAAATTAAGCAACAGATGAGGTCATCATCTTGCCTGTGATTGGCTGGTATGAATACCTGTTTGTTACCAAGCTTTCCCCAGCTGGGTGCAAATTGAGAGAGAATCTAAGGAGGAATATTTATAGATTGGTGTGTGTGTGTGTTCAGTTACTGAATACACTTTTATGCTTGGACCCATATTTGGTAAGAAATCAACCTGTCTGAATGCCGACGGAGTGGGTGTAAACTGTATTTTGCAATATTTTTATGTCAGAGGCATGATATCTTGAAATATAATTTAAGATCGGTATCTTGTTTGCCTCTCTCATCCATGCAGCTGCAGACTTTCAGCAAGACGTACGTAGGCCTTGCAGGTGCAGGAACTTTATGATGTGTTACTCAGCACATAGATTTTTCCTTTTCAGCATTTCACCAGAGCACAATGTGGGCGGAATGCAGCCATTAGACAGGAACGAGTGGGTGAAATGCCAGTTAACGCTTTTACTGTCTATGGCCATTATAATCTTTTGCGACATCCTATGTTGTGTACAGCACACATGCCTCCTATCCGCTTTTTCCCTTTTAAAACCTTGGTTGTGAAATTTGGAAATGTCAGACGTCAGTTATTGTGGAAGTTGTATAGAAGGGATAGTCATACTGAATGAAGAGTGTGATTGACAGCACTGAAGTGAAACTGTCTACTGACCTATATTACAAACCGAATGTTGCAGCTGTCAGCTTGTATGTGGTCAATGTATAATGTCTTACTTCCTCCCCTGTGAACTATATTTGTAGATATATAGCTTTTTTGTATATTTATTATCTAATTCTCTTTATTATATATCAGTCAGCATTCTCAGATGTTATTTTGTACGGTATGTGTTTTAAAGAAGATTTTAGTTGAGCATGATGGTAAAAATGACATTTCCAATGACATTTTTTGCATTTTAAATAAGCTCTATTGGATATCATTAAAGTTAAATATACAGAAATTTCAGCTTTCCATGCTTTTATAAATCTAAAAAGAGCAGTAAATTATAAGTGCATCTATTCAAAATAAAGTTGAATAAATTGCCCCCTTGTGGCTGTAATTTAATAAAACTGCAGTAGTAGAGAAAATAAAAGCAATATATTATTTAGACATGCATATGTTGATGTTATTAGTCTGACTTTTTTCTTTCAATAGATTTTTTTTTTTTTGTTTGTTTATTGTTTGTTGTATAGTTGTGAGATGTTCCTTATTTTTAATGTTTCATATTTTTAGTTTCAGAGTCTTCTTCGTGGACCATATTTCAACACAGAAACAAAAAAAAAGCCTTTTTTTATTGCATTAGATTTTTATGAAAATAACCACATTAACCCCTCCCCCGTCCTAATCTAGTTGAACGCAGTACAGAAATCTCACACTGTAAGCATTAAAAAAGCTATATATTTAATCATTTGAACAAATGCTTTATTTATTTGTTTAATTAATAATGGTTTATGTTTTTTCTTTATGCATCACTTTGTGCTGTTGTAAGTGACTGTATGTATCCAAAGCCTTTTCAAAAGTCTGTTACTCACTGTAAACAAGGAACACAAGTCCCTTCTGCTTGTGAAACAGAGGATCTTGTTTTTTAAGCATGCGCTGCACTCTGGGTCACCCTCAGTACTCATGATGCAGTAACTGGCACTTTTGAGAGATCCAGAAGAGCGAGGCAGCTGAATCGACTGCTTGTTTGGCCTCACATTAGAGTAAAAGACACTTGTATTTGTTTGCACCCTCCATTTAGGAAAATATACTTTAACAAAACAAAATGTGATTTGTACTTTAACACACACAAAGCAAAGAAGTATTTGATATTACATAAATGCTTTTCTTCAGATGTCGCCCTAAATGTTACTTTTAAAGAAAATTCCCTTTAAAAAGAGATTGATATTCATACTTTCTTGTCTGTTGTGCCAGATATGAATCCAGTTAGTTTTTAAAATAGACATTTGCTAAATATTCTTTTCACTGCATGACTACTTTCATGCAGTTACAGTAGATGTTCATGTTGGCATAATATGATGAATATGGTAATTCTAATCAGAGTGTCTTTGCCCTTGAAACTAGAGGAATAATTGTCCCCTAATTACCATATAGATGCATTCGTGGCTTGTCAGCAAACACTCTCAATTACAAAAGCAGAAACCTGACATCACACTCTGTCCCGTTTCTTACATTTTGCACAGACAATCAAACGGTGAGGAGGATCTAAAACAATATTTGTTCTTTTTTCAACCTTCCACCCTCTTAAAAACATTATTTTGCAAGAACGCTTATGCTGTTTTTTTATTAATATTAATACAATATAATAATGAGATGCCATTTTTAGTGTCCAGGGTCTGATCTGATGCACTGCAGGATCTACTTTGCAGCAGTCACCTTTATCTATATCCAGCACAAATGCAGTTTAACAACACAGAATTGACTGTATTCCAAATACGAAGACCTTTTCTAAAACAAGAGCCCCATTCATTTGTAGTTTGAGAAATGACGGAATGAGTCCAGACAATGAAGGCCAAAAGGCTTTTAAGTTCACTCTGACTTGAGTGGAACAGAAGTGGAAGACATCACACGTTGAATAAGCACTTTTGTCATAGTTAAAGAGACGCTCTGTAATAATGCATATGAAAAAGCTGACTCACCTTCGGTTGAACAGTCTTCATCATTATGTTATAAGATATGTTTGCTCAAAATAATCTTAAATTGAATATGAGAACATTAAATCGTCATATATCATCCTCTTGATGCTATTTATTACTAATACTCACAATTCATTATATTCTTCAGAACTCGTTTTTTGTTTATTTTTACAACATTGTTTTTTCCTGTAAGACTGGAGGCATATGAAACGTAGTTTAAGTATTTGTATGTTCTCTGACTTAGACTGTCCTTCGTGAACAGTAAAAGAGTGCTAGTGCATATGACATAAAAGCTGATAGATGTGAAACCCCAAATCTGTTTTTATTCAAAATATTAAAGTATTAGCCAATACAAGCTTTAAATCAGTGTTTTTAGAGTCCCGGTATATTTATGACTACTGCTGTTTTCAGGGAGGAAACAACTGGTAAGCATTGTCGTGGATTCTGTGACAAGGCACGTACTAAGGTCCTGTATGGTAAAGCCTACTCAGTTGGCACAGGGGACAGAGTTTGTTCTAGGCCCCTTGATTTTAAGCAAAGAGCCTGCTGTACTCACAAGCTCTCAGAATTATCTTTGTGCATTATTGTGCAATTTTCCAAATGTCTGATTACTCAAGCATATTTTAGTTATGGAAAAATAATAATAAAGGAAGAAAGAAAAATAAGTAAATAAAAAGGCCTATATGCTGTGAGAGTCTCAACTGGAAAATGGAAGACCAAGAACGATTTCTGTTTTATGTATATAGAAGTATTTATATATATTTATATATATATACAGTGGGGCAAATAAGTATTTAGTCAACCACCAATTGTGCAAGTTCTCTTGGGTCTCTCATTTTTCTCTCATAGTTGTTTACCTATGATGAAAATGACAGGCCTCTCTCATCTTTTTCAGTGGGAGAACTTGCACAAGAAATTAAATAAATTAAGTGAAATTAAATAAATAATTAATTTAAAACGTTGGCCATTATCCTCACAGACAGACTTATTCAGAATTGACCTTGGCAAATATTTGGAAACCATACAAAGTTTTATTAATCCAAAAGCAATGAAAACTGTATCTTTATATTCTTCCTTTATGTCTGGTAATTTTGTGTAGGCTAGTCTTATTATGCTGATGTTTTTTGTTAACCGGGCAATATGTTTATCTCTCTGTATATTCACGTATTTATGTTTTCTGTGTTTAGAATTATAATTTTTATTTTACTTAAACATTAATCAGTTGTCGGGCTGCGTTGCGTCATGAAAAAGGCGGGCCTAACGTGTTTTACAGACAGGTACTTTTCCACCACAGGTCAACGCTCATTGGTTCGGACATCGGACAAACACAAACGTCACAATAAAATGCAGTACTAAAATCTGATTGGCCTGCGCTTCTCTCTTAGACCCGCCTCTCTAGCGCTCTGATAGGTCGCCAACACTGTGGAAGTGTCAGTCAATAGTTTTTTCACCCAGTGACACTGCAGCTCTATGTCCGGACATGTAGATCTAATAGCGGCTTGGCCTTTGTTAGCGAGTCGCTGAGAAGAACCAAGAAAGCCGGAGGAGCCGCATTCATGCACTTACAGAGAGGAAAATGATCATCTGCACGAAAAACATGGACTATCGCCTTGGAACCCAGTGCCAGTTCGTTCAAAACCAGGTAACGTTAACACGAATACCTGAAGTGAAGACAATAACTGTAAACCGTAGATGTTCGTTATCTAGACTCTTGCTGGGAAGTTTCAAAGTTGACAGTTCATCTAACGTTACTTAGCAAAAGCATCGACTCTGCAATGTCGTTCATTCATTCGTGTTTAAAACGCTCCTCAGACATATACATGTGTCATTATTGTTGAATAACGTTACATGTTCATAAGTCCCTCTTTGAAAGAAAAGACTCGTCGCCATAAGTAATATCCGTTATTACGAATGTCATTCACATATATATTGTTTTGTATTGTTGCTCTATTTGCCACTTATTATTTTTAACCAATGTCTATTTCCTTCAAGTTTTAAACGCCAATTCATTGTGTTAAATATGTAGTGCTCCAGAAATTAACTTCATTTTCGACGAGGAGGAAAAAATCTTTTCACTATGTAAAGCTGCAGTCTTGCAGTTAATTTTACTAAGATTTAACGTTAGTGCTGCAATTAATCTTTAATCTAACGCGGTTTTGAACTCGCACAACAATAGTAACATATTTTGTCATTGATTTGTATTTTATAGAAAGAAAAGCAGTGCAAATCCGTCGCATTCATGACAAAGAGTTAGCTTAATAAGCTTCTTTGTCGTGCAAATGCTTGCTTCATACTTGGTTTAGATAGCCATCGTTTCACGTTGTCTACTTATAAACCTTTATATTTGTTGAATACTCCAAGTATTAACAGCAAAACATATAAGCTTCACGAGGAATTAAGACTGCAGTCTGGAACGGTCTTGAAAAGCCTTTGGTGCAGATTAAGCCATGGTTATGGGTTTAAAATCATCTAAACCTAACGTTATCTGACAATAAGCTTTTCTATTGATGTTGGCATGTTGAAGTTTTGTAGGTTTGACCCTCTCCGTCACGTCTGAGCTCTTTGTTAAGTTCTTTGTAAGATGAATCTGCTGTTTTATACACGAAGACAACTGATTCAGTGTTTTGGGGTCGTATCGACACAGGAGCATTAATGTCTTTAACCTCCAACTCGTTATTTTTGCACTTCGTTTTGTATTTGTTTTCACGTTAAGTGTATTCTTTAACCAAATGCTTGCGTATACGCTTTTGTGAAAATGAAAATCTGTCATTTGTCAGTGTCGCTGTCGTAGTTCAGGTCGGGCAAACACAAAGCCCTTTGTAGCTCCAACTATAAAGCGTGACACGACCTTATCTGCACGGGAAGATGTATTAATTTACATGTCCTCACGCTTGACTTTTTACTCTTGTTGTGTGAGTGTTTTCTCTTTTTCCCGTTTGTGTGATGTGATGCTGATGTACTGCCAATCAAAGTTGTTTTTCTCCCCATTCGCCTGCAGTACCGCCTTCAACCGGAGGGGCGCTGTTGGGCTGGCGCTACTGCGCATACAGGAGAACAATAGAGGAATGTGTCATTTAAACATTTCTCACAAATATGCTCTTATTTGCCAGCCCATTAAATATCCCCTTGGCTTATACTGGATTGTCAACAGTACAGTATAAACTCGTTTTCTTTTCTTCCGCAACTAACCACTGGTCCTTTTGTAAAAGATACTCTTCTGGAAAAAAAAATGTCTGTAGGTGATAAGTATTATAATGACACAATAGGTGTTTCATAGCTCGCTGATGTGTTTCACGTAGAGGGCTTTTTTAATATCCTGACTATGCTGCATTTGTAAGCTTGTTAGAACAGTATGGTAAAATGTTTTGCATTGTGAAGCTTATATATAGTGTGAGGCATAGCTGACCACAATTCACTTCTGGACAAGAAGACCACAAAAGCACAAAAAATGAAGAATGTTTCACCAGCACACCAAATCTTGGTGATTCATCAATAATCTGCCTTCACTATCTGTCATATGCAAGCTGCTAAATGTATGTCACACTGTCTGCTTGTGTAAATGTCAGTCTTCCTGGTCGTCTGACTGCATCCATATGTGGCTTGTGTTTGTCTGTGTGTGTGTGTGTGTGTGTGTGTTTGCTGCAGGCCTTGTTTCAGTCCAACCCCCAGTGAGGTGCAGCTGGCTGTTTTGTTCTTCCTGGCTTCCAGGTTGGCAAGCCAAAATAGTGTTTCCTTTGTAGAGAGGGAGAGAGATGGGGTTTGTGCAACAGCAGTTGGGGCATGTGCGCATGTCAAGGACTGAGTCCTCCAGGCCTTCTGAGAATGCAGATTGAATATCGCATCTTGCTCTTATTCTGGACTCAGGCCCTGAACCAAAGCCCCCGTCAGTTTGGAGACTCATATTTAGGCCGTCCTCAAATGACAAAAGATGAGCAGTAGGCTTATGTTGGTCTGTTTTATTTAAGTGGTTAATATGTCGCACAATTAAAGGGATGGTTCACCCATAAATAAAAATTCTGGAGTCACTTAAGTAGTTTCAAATTTGCATGATTTGATTTGTTCTGCAGAGCACAAAATGAGATATTTTAAAGATTGTTGGTAACCGAACATTTTTGATGCTCATTGACATTTTGAAACTGATGACCGATACATTTTGGGGCAAACTATGCCTTTAAGATTCATATTTTGTTTCATTTGTCACATAAACTGTTACATATATGATATATAAGCAGCATTAAACTTTTAAGTCTGGTCAGCTCCATAAATATGCAGTATTAGACAAGAAATAGACAAAAAATCAATAGACATGAAGATGAGATAACAGAATATACTAAATACAAACAGGAGCCTGAAAGTACAGGACATATTCAGTCAACTTACAAAGAAAAAAAGAATTAAATGCAGGCAAGAATGAACACAGACTCATTCAAATCTAAAGGCAAGAGCACATGCAAATATATTCAAATCTTAATGCTGTTGTGTTTGTTCATGGAGTGATCTTGCACTTTTTTGTTTCACACACGCTGCTTTGTGTAGCACTTTAACTTGTTTTAATCAAACAAATAACTGAATTATTTTCTAAAGGCAGTGTATTCTGTCATTGTTCACAGAAACAGGAATTATGATTGCCGAAAGTGGTACCTTTACTCAATAAAAAAATTTCAGCTGAATTTGAGGGACTCGCCAAGAGGATATGAGACTGACTTCCTGTTTCGTGTTGACTGTTGGTAAAGACATGTCGCTGCATGTTGCTGGTGCTGATGAGGCATCCTGCACTAAAGTTTTCAAAATAACCTCAAGCTGTTGACAATGAACTATGGTTGTCTGATGTTTGAACTTCATACCCTAATTGACAAGTTTAACCAACATTTTTTTGTTGCTTTATATATACACACCACCCTCGGCTGACAGCATCTTGCTGCAGCGTTTCATCGAGCTACGCTTGTGTGGGTGTGTGAGTGTCTCTCAGCTTCTCATATGACTTGCATTAGTCTCTAATTTCCCTATGAAGTTTCATTAGTAGTTAATTGCAAGTTGTTTTGTCTCGTTCCAGGGATACAGACTCCCCTCTTGTGATTTTCTGCGGCTGCCGATATGGGCTATGAAATGAACACTCTATATTGAACCACGCTAGCATGTTGAATTATATCTGTATTTGCAGTTGCCTGTTTTTCTGGGTCACTGCTGAGGAGTTTTGGGCATTGCGACCAGGCTCGGAGACATGTGATCTGTTTACCAGGGAAAGTGCACTTGTACTAGCGTCCCAACGGAGAATAGTCTTTGAACTGTTGTTTGAGGCTGACCTTAGTCTTGTTGAAATGACTTGTCCCTATATGTGGATTGTGCTTTTATTGCCGATATGACTCTTGGTTGACCATATTTTCACTTCTATATTTTTAGGGCTTTTCCCAGCGCTCATGGTATGTAAACAATAGGCGCATCCAACTTTCACAGACTCATGCACAATTCCTTGCCATTTTATAGTATATAAGTACACTTCCTAAAAAGTCTCATAATCCCTGTTTTAATTGAAAAAGCATTTTTTGAAGTGTTGAATGTTTATTTTTTCAGGCACGTAACTGTTACAGGCTTTATTTAACACAGGGGGAATGGGCTGCATGATGAAAATAACTTTATAAAGTTCATATATTAGCCAATAGCGTGCATAGTATGGTGTATCATTTGAAACTTGACAGATGTGTGGAAGTTATACGGAAATAGATCTTGATAGGCACTTGATCTGGAATACAAATGCCAGACTTTCTAGGTAACTGTAATGTTAGTCCATGATGCTTTGTATGGCATGTTTTTCTTGCACATGTTTTGCAAGCCTCGACTGAATTGAATGACAAGACCCCTGTATCTCGGGCAGAGACATATCACAGCTTTCAGCGCTGCCTTGATGCTGATTTATTTTTTATTTATTTTGACAGCAGAGAGTATCTTTGTTCCTGTTTCATCAAGTTGTCTCTTGAAATTCGTCATCAACAAAAATGTACTTTTTTTATTTTTTATTTTATGACTTTATAGTAAATGTTAAGTTTCACACATTGAAATACCTCTGGAAACAGGGTTAGGCTCACATATTTAACTCAACCGCTGTCTGTCCTCAGTTTTTTATTACAAATGCATGTTAAATTGGGTTAAGAAGCAAATATTGACTGTCGGTTGAGTGTTTAAGTTCATTCCCTTTCATGAACGTTTACTTGAGGAACCTGTCTGGAGAGATATTTATGACATCCCGCAAGTAAAACCCCCTTTCCTTTTGTTTTTTCATAGTGTCCCTTGTACAGGAATGGTGTTTCTCTCTTATCTATGCATGTGCTATCTCAGCTGTCCTCTACAACTATTTATAACCCTGGGAGACACTGTACCGGACAAGCAGTATGTAATTTATTACCCACGTATCTCCCCCAACAAGATTCAGCACTGTAGGAAGTGAACAGATTTTCAGTAATTGCTATCAATTCTTTAATGTGATTGTAAGTGGTATTTGGAGACACAAAATGTATAATGACTCAAAGGGATTGTAGGCGCAGTCCGTGCCGCGCTGTCAGTGGGAATCTTCAGCACTGCCAGGAGTTATGATGGCCCAGAGCTGTTTTGGCCACGGCACTCAGTTGTGCCCCGTATCTATGTTACAAGTTTTTTAGTTCATACGTGACCGCGTTCATGCTTGCGTTCAGTCAGTCTCATCCTCTTCTCTCTCCCCTCCCCACCCCAGAAAGTGTAACTGACCCTTTCATTGCCATGACTAACTACTGCCAGACCCACGGAGCAATGGTTTACTTGAAGGAAATAGAGAGAGAGTCTCACACTACAACTGATCTCATATCACATACTATGAGAGCCAAGATGGTGGGGTAGATGATAAATCAATATTCATTGGCAAACAATACACAATATCCATAAGGGCAAATTACTATTTAGCCTACTGCTAGATAGTCAGGTCAGTGTGAAGTAGATTTATCAGGTGTTTTCAGTGTCTGTCGCTTCATTATATGAGGACACTTTAATGTGAGCCTGGATGTAGACATTTGCTTGTAAGCCAACTAGTTATGTTTACATTAATTTTCAAGGTCTTTAAACATTGAAAGCATTTACTGCCTCATTAATTAGTATGAGATAAACATTGATATTGAATGATTTGGAGAACAAGCATTGCCCTAAAATTATTGTAGTTTCTGTTAGT
Organism: Enteromius viviparus; assembly: GCA_032353835.1. Classification (NCBI taxonomy): domain Eukaryota; kingdom Metazoa; phylum Chordata; class Actinopteri; order Cypriniformes; family Cyprinidae; genus Enteromius; species Enteromius viviparus. Next base: position 13,988 of record JAUCNO010010698.1, on the reverse strand, counting down.
TAATCTAAAATCTACCACTATTGCGTCAAAATGTGTCACTGACCGGCAAAGTGCAAATAATGTGACGCACTTCTGTGTGCAATTGTGAAATTGTATTTCTTTTATTTTTACCAAACCACTTAGCCTATCTTACATCACCAGAAAAATTTAAGTAGTTTCAAAGGAAAGATTGTAACAAGTTTGGTGAACATTTATAGAACACTTTTTTTTTTTCATCAGCTCTGTTTCTGTTTGCTTCAGTTATTTTCACTACTTTCCCATCTCCTGTTTCTTCTCTCTCTCCGTGAGGCGCTTGAACAGGAGGGGAGTGGGCAGGATTTCCATAATCCCACAGTCAGACACAAAGCAGGCCAAAGCCACAGGCACAAGGCCCCGGTTGGCCTTCACAATCAGGATTTAAAACCATGAAGACGTGAATCAGCAGATCTCCTCAACACCAGTCAAACAAGAACATGGAGACATTGCCATTTGCACGTCGATCCCTCTCCACATACGGTCTAAAATAGTCTCCCATGCTAAATACAGACGATCGAACCACAGCTCTGTGATTGTACATAGGATATGGTGTGCATTGCCATGTTTAGAATCTGGATGTATTTTAAGTGTCTTGGGGTGTGAAAGTAGGAGATTGAGGTCGACAGACGTCTGTCTGGTCTGAAACGGCAGTGGGTCACTGTTAGTGTGGAATGCCTATTACTGTCCCTCGATAGCCGCAGGACCTGTGGCTGGTGCTGCGCTTGTTTGCTACTGTTCTCTACTACTTTATATTTTTGTTGGAGCTATTTGAGGAATGCTAAAAAGGTTTTTTAACTTTAAAATTAGTTTTTTCATTCCCTAAGTGCTTTTTTGAGCTACCTTTTTAGTCTGTCAATTTCTCATTGCTGTGTTTTATTGTGTTTGGCAGGTGATTGTGAACTCTGAGAAAGACCGTGCTTCTCTCTTGTGCATGAAGGCTCTGGCCAACAGGGGGCGCCTGGACTCAGTGTCTCAGCAGATGGCCTCTCACCCACAGTACCTGGAGAGTTTCCTGCGCACACAGCACTACATCCTCTATATGGATGGCCCGTTGCCCCTGCACTACCGCCACTACATTGCCATCATGGTATGAACACGCTCTACAGTCAATCGCGGTCTCTAATCATATCTCAGGTTAGTTGATAGATGTATTTGTGTTGCAGGCTGCAGCACGGCATCACTGTAGGTACCTGGTGTCTTTGCACTCAGCTCAGTTTCTGCGGGTTGGTGGGGACCCCTTATGGCTTCAGGGCTTGGAGGCTGCACCCCCGCGTCTACAGCACCTTGATCACATCAATAAAGTCCTGGCCCATCAGCCTTGGCTCACGGCACGCTCGCACATACAGGCTCTGCTCAAGACGGGGGAGCAGTGCTGGTCTCTGGCTGAGCTCGTCCAGGCCGTGGTTCTGTTAGCACACTGTCACTCCCTCTGCAGTTTCATTTTCGGTTCTGGTTCTGACTCGGACACCGCTCCCACTCCCAGAGTGCATCACGGCACACCCCCTGGCTACTGTCTCTGTGATGCTGCTAACGGCAACACTGCCTTATCGCCACCTCCTGCTGGACTCACAGAGAAGGTGCCACGCCGAAGGGTATGGATGATCATTCATTTCAGTGGGCAAACGAGTTTATGTTAAGGTTTTGTTTTGGGTTTGAATACAAAACAGTTGCTGGTAAATAAAAAGCAGATAAAATACAAAACCAGTAATCAGTAAGAACATAAAGAGCAAATAAAAAGCCAATATAAAGGCAAATTATGTAAACGGTGCAATTATTTATGTTTTTTTTTATATTATTATTGATTATATTAAATTATTTTTTATGATTATTAACTTCTGTTCAAACATTTGGGGTAAGGAAGATGAAAAAAGCTATAAAAAAAAATGCATAAAAGCACATTCATTAAAACCATATAAGAACTATTTCTAAAGAAATGTTGAAACTTTAGCTTTACATCACAGGAATAAAATAAATACCATTAGTTGCATCCACAATTAGCATGGTTTTCTATACATAATATATGTGTGAACTTTCTATGTTTATTATGGATGTTTATTTTTCATACATTTAAATATAATATCAATTATATAAATGTATATGTAAATTCATGTAAATATTTTCTCAATATATACTACTGTATATGTGTGTCTTTAAATATACATAATGAATATAAAAAGTATATATATATGTATATATAAACAAAATTAAAAAAAAAAAATTCAGATAATGATTGTCCAGCATAACAATTTTAAACTGTCATCTTTCACAATAATACTGTTTTACTGTGTTTTTGAATATCAGCATCCATAGTGACCATAAAAGACTTATTTTTAATTAAATATTTAAAATAAAACGGTAGTGTACAATAAAATTGATTTCATTATATCACACACTAAAAAAATCACACATCAAACATTCATGTCTTCATGTTTTTCAGTACTTTGATGATGGTGACACCACATGAATGCTTGGGAATGAGTTGGCACTATGAACACATTTTAGAAAGACTGTTATCATTATTTATTTTTTTAACTCTGATAACAGCTCGACACTTAAGTAACAATATTTTCTTTATCCCTAGTACAGCAGTGAGCAAGCCATGTGAAGTCAGTCGGAATACAGTCATAACCTGCATTGTTGCCTCTTTTGTCAGTCCTTAGACTCCAGCTGTGAAGTTTCTTGCCTTCGAGAACAAATTCAAAAATCCCAGGAGGAGATCAAGGAAAGAAAAGCAGACCGACTTCATTCCCAGACACTCCTACATGCAGGTAAGATGTGCATCAGTCTAAAGCCGTGTGAGTGTGTCATGTAACCATGTTTCCCAATGCTGCTGTAAACAGGATGTGTAATTTTGGACTGGGATGAGTGTTTAGAGTTATTTTTACACAAGGGCCCTTTCTTGTGTATATATCGCTCCCTCATGGACCCTCTTTCGTAACCTGCTTTTCTCTTTCTCAAATGCAACTCCATATCAGATGCGGAGGAGGAGGACGAAGCAGTGTTCTCCGCAGACCCCTCCCGCTTCGTCACAGACCCAGAATTCGGCTACCAGGAATTTGCCAGACGAGAGGAGGACCATTTCCAAGTATTCCGGGTGCAGGTGGGGACAGAGACTTTGCCTTGGGTGTCACCTACCAAAAGTAGCATCATAAAAGGGTACTAAGGGTCAGAATTGCAACTCGTGGCCTTCCTTCTCAAGACTGTCAGCACTTAATGTTACTCTCAAAACCTTAAAAGGAAGTGCTGTGCCACTGACAAGTCCTCTCAAATGCCAGTTTCATTCACGTGGGCTTTCTACATTTGATTTGAATCAGAATCTTATGTTCAAAGTTCAGAGCAATTTGTTTTATCCTAACTTGTATTGAAAAGTGTAGAGTGTTAAATAAATACATATATGCAGGAAGGGTGCATTATATCAAAAGTAAGATTGCATGTACATTATAACAATATATTTAAATAATCAAAAATATAGAATTTTCAATTTATGAAAGAATGGAAAAACTTTATAATATGAGGGTCATGTGGCTCTGAAGACTGGAGCAATCATGCAAAAAAAAATCAGCTTTGACATCACAGGAATAAATTACATGTTAAAATATATTCAAGTAGAAAAGTTTCATTTTATATCATAATATAATTTCACAATATAACTTTTTTTTTTTTCTCTGTATTTTTATCAAATAAATGCAGCGTTGCTGAGCATAAAATACTTCTAGTTTAAAAGCCATTGTAGAAATTGCAGAAATGATGCATTTTAAGAGTCTTCAAAATACCGCAGTTGTTCTGAATGCTATATTGACTAGTCTTTCTGCTCAGGACTATTCATGGGAGGATCACGGCTTCTCGTTGGTGAACAGGCTCTACTCTGATATAGGGCACTTGTTAGATGAGCGATTCCGAAATGTGGCCTCCCTCCCTTTCCCTCACAGCCCCGATCTAAAACGAGCCATCTGGAACTATATCCATTGTATCTATGGCATCAGGTACCCTGTTTTTTTTCACACACTTCCATTTTGAACGCAATAAAAGCTAAATCTAACGGCAGGCTTTCAGCTGCACACTCGCACATAGTGACTCAACAACTAGTTTTGAAAACGCTGGGAAAATGCATTACGCTGACTGACACTTTTGCCCTCAGGTACGATGATTACGATTATGGGGAAGTCAACCAGTTACTGGAGCGTGGACTGAAACTTTATATTAAAGCTGTGGCCTGCTATCCTGACTCCAGCAAGACCGCTCTATGCCCACTGTCCTGGGCACCTGTCAAAGCTTCAGAGAAGGTGATTTTCTATCAACTTGTGCTGCATACATCTTCTTAACCCTATAAAGCCTAATGAATCATATTTCATTTGTCAATTCTCTAAACCAGTGGTTCTCAACCTTTTTTTAACTCGTGACCCACACAGCCAAACACATATATCAGCAAACTAGACATTTTTATTATATTAACAATATTACAATTTCTATTAATAATAATTGGCGGCCCATAGGTTGAAAACCACTGCTCTAAACTATCATTATGATCAACTTTAATGAAAGATATTTTGCACTTAATCTACTTTCTGCATTCTGCCAGATTTATTTTTTCAGTAAAAGGCCTTTTTAGTAAAACTAAATATATATATATGAGCTTCATATTATCCTATCATACTAAAAGCTTGATGTATCAAAATATGATACTCAACAATAAACACATTTTTAATTTTTTTAAACCATTTAATTTAATAATTGTACGACATTGTTATTTTGCTTCATGCTGCTAACATGCCATTTAACAAAATGGCCAAATATTCCATCTCCTTGAAATGACTCTTTAAATCTCTGTGGTTTTGTTTTTTAGGTTCATGTAAATTTGTTAGTGATGGAGGCACGTCTGCAGGCAGAGCTGCTGTATGCGCTTCGAGCCATCACTCAATACATGATCGCATAGGACACGAGCATTCAGAGGGACACGATACAACAAAAGTCAAGGCAAAGAAATACAAGCAGAGATCTGTCTCTCCGTCTCTGTATTTGTTGTCTCTGAGTTTACCGGTGTAATGTAAGGTACTGCTGTGAAAAGTTTCTTTGCCAAAGGTGAAACTTCAGAAGAAGAAAAAAAAAAAACAAGGTGAAAAGCAATCGCTCTCACCCCTACTGTCATTTTGCATGTGTTTCTCCTACTTCATTTTGTTTCTTTTTGTCCTTTTGTGTGCATACTCTTCTTTTTCTACTGTTTTTTTTGTTTTAGTATCTTTATCTCAGATGGTTAATGTGCAATTATTTTTATTCAGTTGTTGTTTATTAATATTTTCCCATTTGTTTGTTTTGTTTGTTTTTTGCTGTTGCTATTCAACTGAGTGAGAGGAAAGTGTACCGTTTTCCAAGGTGTCTAACTCTGGAAAGGTCATAGCCAATGTGAGTCACTGTTTACAGAAAATGAGGCTCTTGCTTAACGTGGCTTCCAGGTATTTCATGTGAATGTGGAATAGTGAGTCCAGAGCAAAATTCAACAAAGGGTAAGAGAAGGTTCAACAGCTGTAACTTTCTTTTTAAATTAGCACTTTTAAGACAGTATCTATCTATATAGAATATCTCAATAAGCTTTAGGCTGTGGCTTCGTTCTGCGCACAGCAGGTCATCGAAGTACAGTTTTCACTCCTTTCGATCGATTATTAGCATTGAAGTTTTCCAAAATCTTCCACACGCTTTTTTCTTTCTGCATGGGTGCTATTAGTGATTCAAATGGGTGCGTTTATAGGATCTATAATTATCATCAGATTCATCTCAGTAGGCATCTAAACCGCTTTACAATGTGAATATCTAAATTCGACGGGTTCAAAGCAGTGAGAACCAATCGACTTTTCTTTGTGGTAGTGTTCTTAGTGTTTCTGTTACTTACAAACCGGCCAAATCAACACCATATGTATTGTAATTATACCATCCGATAAGTTGGAAAACAGTTTGAATATCATTTAAATGTAGTTCTTTCATTTTGACGGACTTGGCCCATTGAAGAGATTCTGAAAGGACCAGCATTTAGCGTTTAGGGGGATGTTGTACTGGCGTCTCCGGTGCAGACATTTGGATCAGCTACAATTGGGACTTTTTAAAAAATATATATTTTACCATGTAAAAAATGTAAAGTCACCTTGTGATGTAAGTGAGGGGGAGCGTAAATGAGAATAAGCTTAAAATGTGATTTTAATGTTGACGCGCATAGATCAAATGAAGGACTTCTGACAGAACTATATAAAATGCTTAAAGGTTCAGACTGTCGCTATCCTTCCCATAACTAACCTGCACAAAATTGTCATTTTTTTGGTTTTGCACTGAACCTTTTGCACAAAACCCTACAAGTGTGGTTGCAGCTGGCAGCTGTTATTGTTACAAACCGCTTAAAGAGGCGATGCCATGAATATATTCACTGTCCAGTTTTGTTGACTAGGCCAAATACCTGTACTGTGTTAAACTCTCATTGGTCTGGTTAAGAATGACTTGGGCAACACCTATTGGTTGGTTTTGTGTGTTTATTTTTAAACATTGCATTACTTTTGTTCCTGTTTAAGTGTCTTGTTGTTTTGAAGGAGGGTTATGTCGTCGTTGTCAGTTTTGCTCTTGTCTGAACTGTTTAGATTAAGAAACTAAGGTATGTAAATGAGCAGAAAGAGCCACAGTCTGTGCTGGACGCACGGTGCCTTTTGACTGCTGATGAGTCACGGCTCGTCAGCGCGGCAGAACTGGACTTAATTCAAGCTGAGAACGGAAGATGTTCATCATCGGGGCCGACCGATGTTTGTCAGAAGCAGAACAGGACTGCATCTCGGCCGCTCTTCCTTAAGCAGGACTGTCTAAAATGCTTGTTCTTCAAAGACAGTTTGCCACGTGTCTGAAATGTGGAGGCTTCCAGACTGTCTCCACCACCTCAGCTGGAAGACGTTAAGGACTGGCTGGAAGAGGAGACTAAACGAGCATGGCTATTGCCAAAATGTTTATTTACCACGTAAATGTAGGAACTATAAAAATTTAAACTGACCAAAAGAAAAAAAAAAGAAAAAAAAAACAAACTTGGAAAACCAGGCAAAAAAAAAGTTTTGAAATGTGAAAGCTTATTTTTTCTATAAAGATATGCAATATCATTGGTGTGTCTTGTATTTATTCAGTCGTCATGTTTGGGAAATAGTTTTTGCAGACTAGCTTTAGTAAGTGAACCTTGTGGTTGCAAAGAGTTCTTTCATTGGAAGTGGTGTAAATATGTGTGGAGTGTCAAAATGAGCACTTGGCATGTCAATCATTTAGGAATCCATTTTTACAGTTTTTCTGAGTTGCTAAAACACTAAATCCCATTGTAAAAACAATCAACTACCAAAACTCTTTCATCAAATCAATCCCACGGTTGTCAAAACCTTAAACACTATTTATCTGGTTAGGACACAATTTGCAAATCTGAATCTCCCATTTACCACAACTCTACACATTTTCAAATACATATTTAGCAGTGTGGTGCACTTGTACCCAGAATGGTGCACACAGGCTACAGAAGTTAAACACAACTAACACACTGTTTTCATCATTAACACACTACCACTCAAAATTGAAAACACATGTGTCCATGTGTTCAGTGAACCCAATTTATAACAGTATATAATCCTAGTGGATCCAACAGAAGAGGAAGCGGAAAAGGAGTCTGTGTCAGAGGTGGTAGTCAAGGACTAAGACCAAGAAGAAGATCTGTAATTTCAAATGACATCTTTCATAGATCATGTTCTGGTGCACGGCATGACTATGAGAGAGGCAGGGCAACGTGTGCAACCAAACCTAAGCAGGTCAGTGGCTACTATAATCCGGACCTTCAGAGAAGAAATCAGGTAAAAGTATAATTGTCTCAGTAAGGGGTAAATGACATTTTTTTCCCCAATGGTACTGTGTTTGAGAACATTTTCTGAATAAAAAAAAAAAAAGTGTATGTATGTGTATATATATATATCTATATCTTTACGTCCTCTGACATATTTATCTTGTTTGTTATATTGTGTGAACATGAACTGTCATGCTACAGTATTTTGGTTTCTTTTTCTCTCTCATCTACCACACAGTCAGCTTGATGTAGTTCAGTTGTGCCTAATTTCACCAATCACCGCTGGATCCACCTGATTGGCTTACGAGGAGAGCTCTGTGGAGTTAAAGGCTGCAGACATCTGAAGGAGAGGGGGGAGGCAGTACAGTGGACAGGAAGTGTAGAGCAGAACAGCCTAGGAGAGGGTGCCCTCCTGCTTTCTGACCTCCTCACAAGAATCTAATGTTTTCTCCTGCCTTAGACCTTAGCTTTTGTGCTATTTTGTTAGCCTGTTGTTTGTGCCAAGTGTAACACCAGTGGCCATTTTGCTGTTGTCATTGCTACAACTCTGTTCTTACTCTTTCTTTGAAATTAAGTTCTTTATTTGATTACTTTGTTTGGAGCAGTAGGGAGAAGAACGCCATTTACTTTTGTACCATCTTTTCTCATGTTTTAATTTAGTAAGGGAGCAAAGACCTCTGTTGTTTATTTTGTATTTTCTTTTGTGAGGTTAAATAGCTTCCGTTAAAATCTTAATTCAATTTGTTACTTCCTTTCCACCCCTAGATTAGAGGGGAACGTAACTATATATACATACACTTTCAATTTAGAAATGGAAGATGGCCAACTGGGGGGTGGAAGAACACGCATGTTTCTCACAACAGGAGACACTTCTTGTGGATATGGTCCGTCAAAATAATGCAATTTGACCGTGTGAAATATAGCAGCCGATTATAGAAGACAACATGCATATTGAGGGAATAAATAGTTTGATTGTTACTGTAACAATTTAACCGTGTCCTGCAACAAAGATGAAACAAATTTATCAGATTACATTTGAGCAAAACTAGTGTTTTTATATTTATATATGTGGCATCATGGCGGGCCAGGATAAGAGAGGATAGGCTCGTCGCAAGTTTTTTGATCTAGCTACAAAATTTCTTTGACTATAGCCACTGGAATATACCGGGACAAAAAAGTCCAATGCAAAAAAGAGACAGCGGTTTGTTTGCCAGAGACAGGGTGAGGATGAAAATGAAGACGGTAATGTACAGCAAAAATATTTAATTAAACATACAATAAATAATCAATACTAAATATTCACAGAAGGCTCAAGTCAAAAAGGACACTGGACCAGTAACAGAAGGAGGGGATGGCCAACAAGGATCCTCAGATTCTACCCCACACTCAATACCCATAACACTTGTTAAGACCACTCAAATAGTAAGCACAGCACTCCAAGTGGACACCAATTTTAGGGTACATGGCAAGTCCCCTTGCCTTCAGGTGGACCTACATACAAAAGATAAAAACAACAAATATACAAAATCAAAATCACTGGCACCATTTCCCAACATACACAGTGCACAAACAGCGCAATCTAGTGCCAGTGCTTCAAAGAAATGATAACAAAATGATGAAAATGATGAAAAAAAAATCACATTCTTGATGTTTGTTGGGCTTTCATCTAACTCCACATGTGGAAAGAAAACCCCCTGGACGTGCAATCAAGCCTGCCAAACATTAAACAAAAAAAGGTTATCCCATAAAACCTCAATAACACAAAGACAAACAATAAAACCTACCATACATACCAATAAGCCAGTACTATGTTGTGACATGCATGGACGCTCACCATGCCAAATTACAGCCACTTGCAGACCCATGACTGAAATAGACAGGGTAATAAGCCTTTCCATGTAAAAGGCACTTTTAAAAATACAAGGACTAACCTGACGACCCGCCTACAGCCATTACAATGGCAGACAGGAGGACATCCTAGCTGCTCAACACACCACATGTCACAAGGGGTTGGTACCGGGGATGATACAACCCAAGCAACCAACCACTCTCTTTTGTATTCACAGCATTACCCCTCATAGGTTCATTAAGATTTACCAAACAAACCAATCTTCAAGAGTTCCAGTCACTGATTGGTTCTCTGGTAATGCCAGCCAATCCTGCTAGGGCTACCCTTACCCTGCTACACTCATATATAAAACATTTTTGTTTACAGTTTTTTCCACACGCTAGGACCCATTTCTCAATACTTTTGCAAAACTCTTCACACAATTCTCCTAACCAAGTTTCAGCTCGGCAAAGCAGTTTATTTCACATTTAAAATGCACTACAACTACCAAAACTTTATTCAGGTCCCAAATGAATTTATTCTTCTAGAACAGTAACAAAGGTTGACAGCCGACAAACAGACTTTGTCACCCACAAAACCATAAAATAAAAAACTCTAACATGTAGCATTACACTGTGTTTTCTTGTGTAAAACAAGGACACATATCTGTTTATAATTGCAATAAATATTGTTTATAACTGCAATATATGTTACTGGAATGAATCAGACATGATAAAGAATTCCTCAATATTTTATGTTGTCTATTTATTTATTTATTTATTTTTTGCACTAAGTAATTCCAAAATACAAGAATTTGTATACACATCATCCACTGATACAGATACAGTAGTAATGCTAATCTATAAAAATTCAACAGCAATAAAATAGTGCTGTTGAATTTTGCTGTCTTATTCATTTAGCATTATGTTGTTGTTTTGAACATAGGTTTAACAGTTTTGAAAACAGTATGTAAGTGTAACCAGGCCGAAGGCAGAGAGGGATCCATTCGCAGCTTTTATTTAGAAAAGTCGTACAGGCAAAGATCAGGAGGAGCAGAATCAATGGCAGAGATATCCAGAGACAGAGTCGAGGTCACAGGCAGAGTTCAAGGCAGGCAGATAACAATCACAATGCGAGAAACAGTCCAAGGTCAATAAACAGAGAATCAATCAGAATAATAAACGCTCAGAAATGTCAGGCAGTAACAAGAACAAGACCTTGCACAGAACTAACTGTGAAGGCTGCTTTTATACAGCTGGTAATGAGCACAGGGCGCGGGAAACAACAGGTGTTCGTGATCAGTCCCAGGTATGAGGCATTATGGTAATTTGAGTCCAAATGACCGGTTAGTACTCCGGTGACAGCTTCCTCTGGTGAGACGGAGGACGTGGTGGAGAAGCCACAGGTGCAACAACCAGATTATTCAATAAAGACAATTAACAGCTTTGGTTCCGAGTACTTAGATAACCCGACACAAAAAGCAGGATTGTTTAAATTCTTTTACAGTGGGCCGCGGAAACATATGTGTTTGGCTGTGTGGGCCGTAAGTTACGAAAGGTTGGGAACCACTGTGCTAAGGAATTTAGATGAATCAGGAAGATTACTTACAAAGCTTTTTTTTTTTTTTTTTGTGGTGGAAGTGATAGTTGTACCATACAGGTTTTACAGGTTTAACTATATGGAGTTTACACAAGACTAGATAATGATCTGAAATAGGTTTGCTGCAGAATTTCTGAAAGCATTTGAAAGCATTAAATCTAGACTATGATTTTGACCATGATATGATTTTGGTCCTGATATGTGTTCTCAAACCCCAATAGAGTTCAGAATGTCTATGAATGCTGATCCTAATGCATCTTTTTCATTATCAATATGGATATAAAAAATAGACAATAAATTAATTAAGAAATTGTTAATTATTATTATTAAATTAATAATGTTGTCACTGAAATTACTTATTACTCTAAATAAGTGTAAAATGGATGTGTTGTAGTTTTGCATTATTGTAACATTTTAAAATCTAGTTATGAGTTATGTTTGACCCACTGCTGCTGCATCATGGAGGGCTTAAGGAGTTTTTATAGTGGTCACAGGAATCCTTCTCTAGGTGGGTGCTTCCCGAGTTTGGTATCCAAAGCCCATCTTCTTGCCATCTAAGAGGTTTCTGGCAGTTTTATTAGTGTATTTATCTGATCCAGTTGGATAGCTTGCTCATGTTAATTAACCAAGAAGCCCACCTGGGCGGAATCATGGGGGGTGACATCCTCCAGGGCGGGGCAGACAGTGGGGATGCCCACATGGGCAGACCAGACCGCGGAAAGGCCCTCCATGGCCGGGCAAACGGCGGGGATGCCCACCTGGGCTAACCAGATGGCGGAAACACCCTACAGGGCGGGGGAGACGATTGCAGTGCCCGCCGGGGCAACGCAGACAAAGACAAAGAACGACAATGAACCTGGATCACAGACCGGGTCTGGCGGATCCGGCCACACGAAACCCAAATCACAGACCGACATCAAGGAACACGGCTCTTCGTACTGTGTAACGGGGTTAGGACCCATTATTTTCGGGTAATTAATCGCGAGGACCTTCAAAACCCCCATCGGATGGGGTGACCGGAACCGACTGAGTCTCAAACAGCTCTTCTGGCTGTGCAACTGAACCTGACTGGACACTACACAGCCCCTCTCGCTGTGACATAGTCTGGGAACCCATTGCTAGCCGATCAGGGATTGCTAGGATGGGTGACAGCTCCTCTAGCTGTAAAACACGAACCGACTGAGCATTATACAGCACTTTTGGCTGTAACAGCGGAACCAACTCTACACCGCACAGCCCCTCTCGCTGTGATACGTTGTTGGGGTCCATCATTAGCGTGTCTGGAGTCGCTAGAATGGGTGGAAGCAGCTCTCCTGGCTGCAAAACCGATACTGACTGAATGGAACATGGCCCCTGTCGCCGTGAAATGGAAGTACAGTCTTTTGCAGTTTGGACACTGCAAGGGGTTTTGACATCAACGGCAACCCTACTGGTGGGTTAGGAGCCGCGAGGGATTTTGATGGCACTGGCAACCCGGATGACTCGGCCGCCATCTTGAGCACGAGTGTAAATATTTCCTGGATTCTGAAGGTGGATTCGGGATCGCGGAAGTTTTATAAAGCGATCCAGCTGACGGTGACACATAGTAACCCCTGCCTTGCATGCACACACACTCTCAATAAGATAACAGGTATGATTAAAAAAAACACACAGATTTGATATCTTTATTTTTTCAGATAATGCCGCATAATTGCAGATTTATATGACAAATACAGTTTCTCTCAAGTCAAAGTTCACTAAAACTGTTTTTCACTATGCAATTACATTATACAACTCATTTTGAATAAAATGATGGCATGACATTGCCAAACTCAACCCGAACAATCCTTAGCTATTTTCAAGAAATGGCTAAAAACACATCTCTTCCATCTTTATTTAACCCTCTAACTCTAGTAGTCTAGATTCTAATTCTATTTGATCTTTTTTGTTTTCAAGTATCTTTACAGACTATGATTATGTGCACTGTCATCTTGAGTTTATAAATAAATGAACAATAACAGTTTGTAAAATGCTTAAAATTAGTTATTAAGTTATATTTTCACAACATTTGGAAATGTAAAAATTAGCATTAGCTTGTGACCTGTAGATTAATGACACTGTAATTCAACAGTGCATTAGCTAATAAACTTATAATCACTGTGTTTAATAACATTTGTAAACATTAACTATTGATCAGTTAACCATTACGTATTTCCATTAATTATTTATTTCTGAAGCTTTTAATCATTGTAAACATCTGTAAAAATCATTTGAAATTTTTTTTTTTAATGCACAATTATATGGTTTATCAATTTAGATTTAATTATGTTTAATTAGTTCATTAGTTAACTCTAACAAGCACATGTTCCTATATTTCTAGATATGTGAATATATACATAATACATATGTTTACACAATAGAATTGTTTGTACTGTGTATCATCATTTGACAGCACTAAAATTAAGTAATGCTTAAATATTATTTATTGTTTATTAATGATTTATTAGTGTTACAAGGCTAAATGTAAATGTCATTTGCACTGCTCTTGGTATATTGTGCTGATCATTATGATCTGACTGTTTCTGTTTTCTTTAATGTGCATGTCGTAAGTAAGTAACCCACTGAATCTCTAAACTGAACATACAGTTAGTGTGATGATTCGGAATCAAACTCAGACATGTTGAGATCCATTTGCAGACTTTTAATAAATAAAGCAGGGTCGTACAG
>JAUCNO010010570.1:0-24294 GCA_032353835.1 Enteromius viviparus | reverse complement strand
CGTGACCGCATCACCACCTCGGGTGTGCATTATTTTTCTAATAATTCAACGGCCCGTCGTCAATTATTCCTTACTTACCAAACACAACTTGTGATTTTAATAATGCATTAGTGAATGCTGAAATTAACTTTAACTAAGAATACAAAATTTAGTTTATTATAAGTTTATGTTTACTAATGCTGACTAACAAACCTTATTGTAAAGTGTTACCAATTCTATTTATGATACTTACCATTGCACCACAAAAACTGCAGACTGAGCTTGAATTGAACCTCACATATTCCTTTAATAAAGTACTATTGTGGGTTGCATTATAGAGGGAACGTTTACCCCCTCCTCCCATGACACACACACACACCTGCTCTTTTCACTCAAATGTTTTATTCTAAAAATCTAAAAATAAATACTTTACCCTGATATAGGAAGACATAAACGTTAACTAAGACTAATACATTTTTAAATGTTGATTGTTTCGAACATCTACATTAGGGATTGCATCGCATAGCTTCATTGATTTTGCCCACCAGGCTTGTAAAAACAGCATGCAGGTGTTTTGAAAATGTCGTAGGTGTCGTAGATGTTAGGAGGGGGTTGTTGGTGCAGCTGAGGGGACAGAAAGTCCTGGGTTCAAGTGACACAGGCATGTTTGTAAAAGCTGCTCCAAGTGACATATTACGGGCCATGCAAGCACAGAGAAAATAAATGAGACAGAGAAAAAGGGTCTGGAAACCATTTGCCCCTGTCTCACTCTCTCTTTCTTAGATCATTCTTAACATCTGCCTCGTGTTTATTTACCCAACACCCTCTTCTGGCTATAAACAAACCATCTCCGTGTGAGCTCAGCACCAGAAGCTCATAGACCCCAGCAGAACCCCTCGGCTACAAACTAAACAGCTGAGAGATCAACAAACACAGTTATGTGAAGTTTATCTCATTATCTTACTAATGACATCACCTGTGAGTTAATGTGCTTTATGCTGCTGTTATGCGACTGGTCAAAACAAGGAGAGATTCTGACCCAGATTCAGTTGAAATGCATGTCAAAATATACATTTCCATTGAAATTCTTTGGTCCAATAAAGCCTTTAGTTGCGCATATTGCAGTTGAGAGATTACGGGACCAATTGAGGATGACCACATTGCTTGAGCATATAAGCTGAGGTCAAAGATGAGAGGTCACAGGTTAGTGAGTTTGGTCACATAAGCCCATATGGTTGATTTAAGGTCTTGCATTCCTTCGCACTGAAACAGAAACTTAGAGCATGATTGTGAAGCTGTGAGACATGTTATTCTTATATGACAAGGCCAGTCATGAATTATGACAGGAAGGAAAGGGAAAATGTATGTGTAATGTATATATATGTGAGCGTGAAGGAGAGGAATCAAGTAGGAAATAAGAATGAAAGCGATTCAAATTTTGTATAAGAAATAAAAACTGATTAGTGAGGGTGTATAAGAGAAGAAAAGATGAAGATGAAGAAACAAGGTTAGAAAAAGAAAAGGCTTGAGAAGGAGAGAGAGACCCCTACTGTGCTTAATCGTGGCCTCGCGCTCTTTGAGCCACTGAATGAAAACAAACCGCTGAGGGTTTAAAACTCTGACTTAATAAAAGCTGTACTGTCCGTGCGAGGACAATCGCTGTATTTTAAAATAAATAAACGCTCTATATGTCTTCTTGAAAGCCTCGACACATCAAATGACATTTGAATTATTTTTATTTGTTTTTCTAATAGGCTCATGACGGAAAGTGCTTCTGTAAATAAACATATTTATCTTTAGAGTGCGTTTGCCAGCGTGTTTGTTACGCGTTCATTATAGGCCCGGTGTTGTTTTAAACGCCTCGCTGTCAAATGGTCGCGCAATAAAAGCAATAAATTCAGAGGATAATCACCGGCCGAGAGTTAGGCTACTTGCAGGTGCAGCTTCTGTTTTTCCCAGTCAAGAGTCATATTACTCCACGAGCTCTTTTATTTAAAAATGATCTTTCTTCCCCCCCACATTACATAATAATAACAACAACAAATATGAAGTCATTAAATTCAAGTACAACAAATGCTATTCATGTTTTAGGCTAAGGCACCAATTTATCTAAAGTTGTTTTTTTTTTCTTTTTCTTTTTTTACAGTAGCCTATCTGAAATATGCCAAAATCAAAATAAGTTGTTCAAATTATAGCCTGAGTGTTCCGCGATCAAAGAGAAACCATACTGACAAACGACATGAAACACAAATGCTAAATTTCTTCAACAATATATTATAACACGAGGAATAATAAACTAGGCTAATTCAATTAGATGAATAATATGTAATTCATATTTAATATTATATATATATTTGACATAAATTTATATATATATTTGACATAAATTTATTATGTCATTTAGATATCTATAAATGCATAAAACACCCATAACCTTTTTGCTGTGCCAGTACCAGGATACAGTAATGGTGCAAGAGGCACTAACTTATCTCAATGTATTTGCTCACGCTCAGAAATAAAGTACAAACGCTCTCCCTATTGTTTAGCTTTTATTATATTGTACCTTAAGGTTTATGCACACTTTAGTTTACCTTTTAAGAAAATTAACGCCACCCAAGTAACTCGTTTTACATCGTTTCTTTTTCTTATTATTATTCTTTTTTTCTGTGAGTGCATGATACCTGTAAGAATGCCATACTACTAAACCTACCTGTCCAAAAATAGGCTATCTTATGGGTGGATCATTTCATGTAAATGCCTAACTTTATTTTTCTGTTTGCATTTAATGCTTTTCTCTATTCCTTACTGTATTTAAATGTGTTAGGAAAACTATCAAGTTTTAAAAATAGGCATTTTGTGCTAAAATATGATTTAAGTAGCCTGCGCGCCCGTAGCTTTGGTTATTTGCATATGAGTGACTGCTCCTCCCTGATCCTATAAGACCGCGCGCGCTGCTCCTGCTTTAGCTGCTCGTGCATGGAATGACTGTAAGGACACGCATCAGGAGGATCTTTTAACATGTGATGAGATTGTTCAGCTGCTGAATCACACATAAGGGTTTGGCGATGCAGTGTTTGCGTGGCTAGTGGTTGACAACAAGCCATCGTTTCAAATTGGATACTTTGGATACTTCCCTCTCTATTTCATCAAGGTCTTTTCACTCAGATCGGAGTCCAAATATTTTTTAGTGATGGCATTTGCCATGCTGCGGCCCTTGGCGACTCATCTTGCGTACCCGGATGTTGCCATGATGTCCGAAGATGAGGAGAACCGCAGCGAGAGCGACGGCAGCTCGGAGCAGAGCTACGGCTGCTGTCCCAGTACGGAGAAACGGCGGCGGATGTCGCACAAGTCCACGGTGGGCAGTGTGGTTATAGTAAAGCAACGGAACGCAGCGAACGCGCGGGAACGCGACAGGACGCAGAGCGTCAACACTGCTTTCACGGCGTTACGGACTCTCATTCCCACCGAGCCGGTGGACAGAAAGCTGTCAAAGATTGAGACTCTTCGCTTAGCCTCTAGTTACATCTCGCATCTGGCCAATGTTCTCCTGATAGGGGACGGAGGAGAGGACGCGCAGCCGTGCGTGAGCGCGGTTTACAGCGCGCAGGGGGACAGCGGAGGAAAGCAGCCGCGCACCATATGTACTTTTTGCCTCAGCAGCCAGAGAAAAGGGGTAAGATAATTCAAGTGAATAGACATCAGAGAATAATGCATTTGGAAATATGCAGTTTCTATAGAAATAACCTAATAAACACTAATCTTTACAACAGTAAACATTTATGAATGACACATGGGCAGGATGTGCAGGTCCACGCACCTCAGAAAGTGTGAAGAGCCCTAGCTAATGAAGAGAACAATTTTGAGAATGAGGCACAACACATAAACAAAAGGAAAACACGTTTATGAATCAATAAAATTATGGTCCTCATGTAATTATGTCCCCTAATATATTCAGTGACAGCTTTTTTAACTTTAACACTTAGTCTCCTCTAATGAGCTACACTGATAATGACACGTGTTGTGCCAGATGATAATAAAAAAGGGTCAAATATCATATATTTGCACACAATAGGTTACTCTTTCTCTGTCATGTGTTTATCAAGACGTAAACTTAGTTGCTTTCTAATATTCAGAAAGCTTAAAATCTCTAAGCCTCTAATACAGTAAAACATCATGAAAATAGATTATAGGCCCTATCACAGAAAAATAGCCTAGATCATATATTGGTATTAATAACTTTTTGTTTTGTCTGTGTGTATCTCCGCAGGTCAAGGACGGGACTGACTGTATCCGTATGCGGGGAATCACTTCACTGCGCGTGACACGCCGGTAGCAGCAACAGCAGCGCGTGAGATAAAGCCGCAACTCAGGGAGCGCGAGAGGTGAGCGAGACTCCTCGCGACGGAGATTTTCGGAAGACTCGCCATTCAAACAAGAGACCATTTTGAGTTTTTGTACTTTTTCTTTGTGTGTTTTGTATAGAGATGAACATTTAAAATGCAGTGCATAAAATATTTTTTTCTTTTTCGTTTTTTTTTTTGTTAAAGAGAATTTATAGCTACATTTTATACACAAATTGTGAAAACAACATGGTGAAATAAAATATATTTTTTCAAATTTCAAATGTCCTCTGTCAGTTATGCATGGATGGCACATGAAAAAAAATCAATTTTTTTGTTGTTGGATATTTTGTGCTGAAACGACTTTTCTTTAAAATGTAATATTTCTGCAATAGGCCTACTATTAAAAAAAACGTTTTCATATCTAGTTATAATATAGAAAATTAATGATGATGATAAGTTTTCTTTAAACGTCCTCAAAAAATTTTTTCTAACTTTGTGGGACGTCGTTATAAAGTTTATGGCCTATATAGCCTATAGGCTACAGCAACTTTTTGCATTTTGTACTATTTTATTTTACACCAAATTTTCAACTTGTTTTTGAAACCAAGCAATTACATTTATAGAGCATTTATAATGCATTTTGTTGGCTAATTCTTTTCTAGGATTTTATCCCTTTCCTTGAGAGTTAAAAATCCAAACATTGCCCGGAAAATACAACCAAAAGTTGGAAGAACAGTTCAGGGCTCGGGGGAGAGCTTCAAATCAATCAGTCATTTTGAAAATAAACATTCATTTCATTTCAGAAAAAAAATGATTATCTCTTTAAATAATTGAACTCTTCTGTTATGTGGTCCTTTGGCCATTGTTAAGTCAATTTGTAATTTCTTTAGAGGACAGTATCTAAATGCTTTCCCTTGATTTTTAAAAATTCTTTTATACACATCTCTCTCATTCTGTCTGCATGTGCTTTTGAGATCTGGAATGTATTAGTCACGGTAAATACTACCCTTCGGTCAGCATGGGGACCTGCCGCAGCTGTGCATCTGTGAGCTGCATAAATCACCAGCAGGGTCAGCTTGGAAGGTGGGGTGGGGTAATATAGAGCAAGAGAAAGTGTAAGAGGGGGTTTGATAAAGAGAAAGCAAGGCCAAAGGTCTGGGTGAAGATTAAACATCCAAGCTCTCGTAAGCTTGGATAAAGGTCATAGGTTACTGTATATACAAGCTGAGTGGGTGTTTTAAAATTACAGTCAGAAATAGATCTGTAAAATTGTCAATAACCTGAATCATATTCTGTGAACTGAATAAAGACAAAAAGCACCAATCCTTTGAACTGCTGAGAAAAGAATAACCTTAACCCAGGAGACAGCAAATATGTTGTGTCTGATCTCTCCTCTTCGGTTTTTAAAGCGATCAGACCGGAGGCAGACAAATTCATTCCACCAGAGTTTCTCATATCAAACAGTCCACAGTTGTGTTTTTTGTCTCTTCAACAGCCGAGAATGGATTTAGGATCTGCTCGAAAAATCATAGCTTATACAGGAATCAATCCTGGATTTATCTGAGAAATTATGACAATTGAATTAATAAATGTAAAATATAATAATATAAAAAGTGTCTGATAATATAATGCTAAAATGTTTATTATTTAGTCTAATCAGTCCTAATTTATCTGAAAAATCAGGATGGCTCAATTAATGATTGAGATGTAATATATTAAAAATAGCTATGTATTATAAAATATAATAACACATAAAAAGCTAACTAAATTTATCATATTAAAATATATATTAGACTATTTAGCCTAATCAAAGCTCTATATTATTCTGAGAATGATTAATGATTGGGATTGATATAGATTTAATACATTTATATTATAAAACATTCAAAAACCTGTTGACATTAAATATTTTGTGGTCAATTACGTAAAAGATTTTTAGTACAATAAACATAAACTAGATTTAAGAACTATTTGTTTGTTTGTTCATGTCAGAATATGCAATTTGTCGCATTTTTGGGGTCCAAGTTGTCACATGTGTTCAAAATACACACATCCATGAGTATATTTATTTAGTTAGTTAGTTAGTTTATTTAGTTAGTTTCACTGTTGTTTTACTGAAAACCTATAATAGACACCCCTGGGGCATGTTGTCACATGTCTGTATAATAAAATGTACTATTTCTCCAGAGCAATACTAGTGGATACAACTTCAATTACTTTTATAACCTACACTTTGAGGTTTGTGCCTATACAAAAAATATTAACTGGAATTAAAAACATGACATTTAATTAGCCTACTAATAAATTATGAACGTCTAATTTAAAATGAAAAGATTGGTATTAAATTAAAGGCACGTTTTCACAAGTGCACTCAGACTTTGAACCTCGTTGTATATGTTTTATGATAATGAATTGGTTCAGCAGTGAGCGGTGATGGTACTTCAGTGTTTTGGCAGCTGGTGGAGTCTGAATTCCCTTCATACAATGCTGATACGCAGTGTCTAAAGTGTGACTGATGTCTCCCAGCCGTTTGTACTGCAGTCAAATCTAACTCTCATTGCTGTGATTTCATCATTTCACAGCAGATTCTATAGGATTATCTACGATATTTGGAGCTTCATAAATCGGGTTTGATTTGGTCTCTTTGGGTTTTTCACTTGGCTTATTAAAAGCATTTCATAACAAAACCCAACAACCTCTTTCCTCTCAGACCCCAAACCTTGACACTCGTTTACTAATGACTAAGTGGTTGCCTAGTGACACATGTCCCAGAAGGAAACTCCCTCCTTTGAGTTTGGCAGGGTCTACAGCCAGTGTATGGATCCAGACATACACACACACATACACACACGCATGCATACACACGTTTTGACAGACGTAGAGCAGACAGGTCAGTAAATGGTTGAGGAAGACCTGAGGAAGACTCCCTGGTGCTTGTGTGTTCATGGAAACTCCATTACTGTTTATGAATAGACAAGAACTGTCTTGTTCCGGTGTGTGCATTTCTGGCTCATATGTCCAATGTGAGATGGCTCCCTGAGGTTTTTGTTCTGCAGGAAGTTGTCACGGGCACACAGGAAAGCAAAACATGCATGTCCGACCCCACCGTGACTGTCTCACCGTGCCTTTCTCTCTCTCACACACACACACACACACACACAAACACACACCTCACTGCTGTGCAGCTCCACCAGCCCAGCAGATGGATTATTCCCAGACACCATAATTCACTGACAGGACTGTATCCGGCCAGCAAAGAGAACTCTGACCTCCATGGCAATTATATTAGTACTGAAATAAAAACATTATGTTTCAAATAATTTCTACTTTGGGACCCTTCTAACTGCAACAAGTGTAAAAGTTTTAAAAGTAAAACCATTACACAGATACCATTATATAACCATTATATAAATTATATATGAAATGCATATACTTTTAACTTTATTACTTGCTCAAAAATGATGAAATAAGAGAGAAACTTTGTACTCCTTTATCAATTTCAAATATATATTTCAATGTAAAAAAATACTAATAATATTTTATCTCATCAATAAATGTAAAAATATGTGATTTTTCCCCTAATAAATTAGTTTTATGTTTTTTCTTATCATACACTAAAAATAGATTTTGCACTCTGAAATTTCTTGTAAATTTCACAATTACAAAGAAATGGCAAGTAACAATAAATTAAACTTACAATTTTGTAAAACAAACTCCAATAATCTTTTATTTTGCAAAATAAAAATAATAAATAAAACATATTGATTTAAAATATTTTAAAACAAAACTGCTTCATTGCAAGAAAAAGGCTTTTTCTCTTCAATAATAATAAAAAAAATAAATATGTATAATAAATATTGCAATTTTTTTATTTTTGACATATTTTTAAAAATGTAAATAAAAATTATATTAATTACAGAGTTTTTTTATCAATTCATTTTTATAGGCTGCGTTATATTTGACATCTATTTAGAACAATTTAATAGACAAAAACAAATTCCCATTACCTAACTGAACAATATTTATATATATATATTGGCAATTCAGTTAACATTCAATAGAATATAATGACTTAAACTTGTTCTTTCTCTTTCATTGCTTCTAATTTAAAATTACAAACTTAACTTAAACATATACAAACATCTCAAGCTTTGAGAAGGAAGCCTCATTAATACACACGTTTGCTGCCTCACATTCTCAGTCTCTCACTCACACACGCTTATTGTTTTTGTTCAGTTTTCAGGAGTCTGGAAGCGGAATTCCCTGAGTTGGGAATTGCTGGACAATGTAAACGGTCCACAGCTATCAGCGCGGAATGCCGTTGAGCAGAAGATGTGGCCCTCCCAGACATTAACCGTACTCGGGGTGAGGGTATCGTGCTAGCGATGCTTCCGAAAGAAAACAATCAAACAATAAGACACCCACACAGCAGGAGGGGTGCAAAGGGAGACAGGCCATCATAATTATCATCATCGCAATCATCAAGCATCATCAAAGTATTTTAAATAAGGACCATAACAAAAGTGGGTCAGTGGAAGCAGCTCTCAGCCAAATCACAGTCCAGCACACACACACACACACAGTATTTGCTATCAATGCCAGAAAAATGTCTTCAAACTTTACGTCTTTAAGATTTTCAACATGCACATCTAATATCAGCAAAAACTATGAATAAAAAGCATAGTCATATAAATCAAAATCAGTCAAAAGAAAAATTCTAAATTATTCCAAAATCTTCTGGATTTACATAATATCTATCTGATGAAAGGAATTGGTATTGTCAAGCAGAACTGAAATATCTTATGCGTTATAATAGTATTATAATTATGTTTACTGTAATATGTCACTCTTTTGTGACTCAGTGTGTATTAGTGCAATTTTTTGTACTGTGTTTTCGCATGGGAAACTCTCCCAGCTGTGGAGGGTTTGAGAGTCTGCGGTGTATTGATGGAACGTTTGGGGCGTTCCTCTATGTGTATGTGTGTGTGTGTGTGTGTGTGTGTGTGTGTGTAGAGGTAGCGATCATCTAGAGGAAATCCTCAATCAGACGCCAGAAAGAGTGCTCTGAACAAGCTCACTGACAGAAACATGGGCCTTCACAAACACACACACACAGACATGCACACACACACACACACAGCTGTAGCTGCTAATAACCTCAGGGACCTGCTGCCGACTGCACAAAACACACACCCACACAGATACATCTGCACACTGATAACTGGATGGGTTAAAATTAATAATGTAAGCTAATATCTCCATGACTTCAAACAAAGGCAGTAAACATTAGTGGTACTAACATATTACAGTTCATTCTTTAATTAATTCTTGTGTAATTTATTCAGTCTCCTATTCATTTACATGTATGCTATTAATACACATACTCTCAGGAAAAAAAGTCCACAATGTTGTCCCTGTGGCGATACCCTTAATTTTAATAAGTTACTAATATGTATAATTAAGGTACTAATATGAACTTTTACAATACTAATGTGTACTTTAAGGTACTATTATATACCATTTAGGGGGGGGGGGAATTTTAACACCTTGAAACACGTTTCAGATTTTGCATCTCAAAAACAGAATGTTGAAAAACAGCCATTTTGCTTCTGTTTTCAAATGTGCATCACCAGCACAATCAAGGTTATTTTTCTGTCACAACAAGCTACTCTTTAAAAATGCTGTTGCTGAACTATAGGCCTAATATTCTTTCTCATATACCTATATTATATATGGTAATATTCATTTTCAGTAATGAAATTAGGCCCATATCTTGTTATAAGTGATTGCAGCGACAGGGTGTTTTCCATGCTGATGTGGTGAAGTTTTCTATGAATTTCCAATATTTTATGTAAAAAGACAAAAAAAAGTTACCAAAGTGCTTACAGAAACAAGAACAGAAATCACAGAGTAATTAAAAAATATATATTTAAAAAGCAAATTTCTGCATGCTTCACACTATTTAGTCGAATTAAAGACTGCTTGATTTTGGTGATGCTGAATACTGTTGTCAAGTAGCCTAGATTATCATATCTGACTGTGATATTTATATTTATTTTCCTTTTACATTTAAAGAATTTTCAAAACCTTTAAAATCTTGATCATAAGACGCTAGTCAGTGTAGAGGCACAGTATGCAGTTGTCGTGTTAGTCTAGAGCTGCTGTAAACAGTGTTGTGATGGCAGTCATTTTGCACAAAACATAACAAGCAGATGCTACAGTATTTAACCAAATGACTGAAACATTGAGTTACTACTAACTAGAATGTGTAGTTTTCTGCATAAAGAAAGGTTCTCCTCCTTTCTCACTTCCCCCTGCTGTCCTCTGGTTTATTGTGTCCGTCCTGAAGTAGCCCAGGCATTGTTTAATCCAGATGGCGTAATCACAAACCTCTCTCAGTGTCTTCCTCTTCCTATTCATACAGCCTCCTATTAATATCCTGATCCCTCACTATCCTGTCAGCGAGTAAGTCTCGAGCAAACACGGGAAAGATAAGGAGAGAAGGAGGGAAGAAAAAGTGGGGGAACCCCAACATGAAGAACAACAGGATGGAGGAGAGCATGTCACACAGTCAGTTACGGGCAGGAGGATCTCTCAGAGATCTCTCTCTCCAGAGAGAGGAGAGGGTCGAGTTCCGGACTGAGGAAAAGCAAGTCCACCATCAACCACTTTCACAGACGCCTTATTTACTGCCATGGAAGAGCAGCTTTATGGCTCTGTGATTCAGCCATTTGTGACCGCAAATGGGACTCAAAAGAAAACAAAGACTTCAAAAGAGCAAGCCAAAGTGAGTGTGAGAGAGAGAAACAGGAGAAGATAGTTCTGAAACCTTATGTGAAATATTTGTAACTTCCACAACAGGAGCAGGTGGCTCCTTCATGTCAGCCTGAACGAGCAGAAATTAACATTATACATTACGCTTGTGTTAATACTTAGTTAATTAGGTTAACACTTTAATCATCACCTTAACATAACGATGACTAACGTTCAGTTGATAAACCACAGACTCTGCAAAACACTACACCAATGACTAACACAGATGAGTGTTTCCAGTCACTTACATTAAACTGTAAAAAATATGTTTCTTTTTTCCACTTTGCTCTTTGTGTGCCAGTTTCTTACTTGTCAGTATTTCCATTATCACGTTATATTTCACAGAAATCAGATATTTTAAATCTGCCTGTATAATATAACCTGTATAATATATAATATAATTGATTTTAGTATAAACATATAGGCCTAAAGTTTTTAATCTTATGAATGCATTTTTAATGTCTGATTGTGGTGACGCTTCCAAAACA
Source organism: Enteromius viviparus (assembly GCA_032353835.1). Lineage (NCBI taxonomy): Eukaryota > Metazoa > Chordata > Actinopteri > Cypriniformes > Cyprinidae > Enteromius > Enteromius viviparus. The sequence goes on along the minus strand of JAUCNO010010570.1, from coordinate 12,668 downwards.
TTATAGGACAGATGAGGCGTAATGTGTTTCATTAATACACATTAATAAATGTATATAAGTGTTCTGAAAATCAACATAACAGAACGCTAAACTTTGCGAGTCAAATTAAATGTGTAGGAAATTAATAAGAGAGAATCTATTTTGAATATACTAAAAATATCTATTCTTTGAACAGAAATGTGTGTAGATTATGTTCTTGTATTTATTTGCGTATGTTGTGAGAGAAATATTACTGTATAGGCTACTACTATCTGAAAGCACATTATTTTTATGCTATTGCAATTAACAAGACATCTGTTTTTAGGTATTTGACTACTAAGTTATTTTTTGCATCGGGCTACTAGTGTCATTAAAATAATAATTTCTCAAATTTAAGTTTTATTATAACAATGTTGCACTGAAACACTAGACGATTCACTAAAATATTTACATAACCAAGCTTTTCCAGTAATGTTGTCGATTCTGCCACGTATTTAAAATATCTGTTCTATTTTAGTTCACTCAAACTTAGTGAAGAGTTTATGTTTAATAAGTATAGTAAAGAAATCGATTGGTCCAAATGATCATTTTCTTTTGTATTGCGTTTTATATACAACCTTCGGTTTATTATCACGTGAAACTCACCAGAGGGCAGGATTGAGTCACGCATAAGATGTTTACTCAAGCAGCACTTTCTGTCGATATGAAACAGCTGTTAGACTCTCCGGAATCACTGATGGCTGGGCTTCAGCCACTGTAAAGAGCTCAGAATGAGAAGTCTGAAGACTTTAGGTAAGTAAATATCAGACTTTATTTCATAACAACCAACTTTTATCTCGTTGAAGCTTAATTGCCATACGTGTTTCAAACATAACTAGCCTTCTTCAAAACTACTTGAAAATAAATCATTTTAATAACATCATATAGGCGAATTTAAACGTTAGGCTCACAGAAATTATGCTTGCGCTGTCATTTTGAGTGACGTCCAAATGGCGAGATGTTTATTTATATATTTTTATTTATTTATTTATTTTATGTATTTTTTTTACAATACATAAAAAAAAAATAAGAACGACGGCTGGAATAGAGACACACGGGGGATTTTTCTTATTCTCTTTTTGTAACTTCTCTATTCTGGTTAATAGAGAATTGAGTGTGAAAACAGGGATGCGAAATTAGTAAGCCAATGACGATGAAGAGGGTTGGCAAACAGTCCTCTGTATTTTAGTTATTAAACAAACAACCAAGCAGCAAATCACTTGATCCATGTCTTATATTTAGCTACATATTGTATACTCCCAAACAAATTTCTTAAAAAAGTTTAATCATTTGAAAACTGTCAGTATACTGTATAAGCTTTTGTGCTTGTGGATGGTATTTAATGGTCATTTAAAGGTTTTAACCTCAAAGGTATACTGGTAACTATTACTAGAATCGTGTAGCTTCTAGAATCACAATTCCTTTCTTGTTTTACTCATTCTGGGTATCTTAAAATATGTTTTAGTACATTCATTAAATGTATACCTCATTCGACTCTATATGTACCCAATGCATTTTGTGTGCTTTATGTTATAACTGTTAAAGTAAAAATAGTTATGCTGTGTGGCTAGTGGTATTGGCTATATATATATATATCTTCTGTTGAACACTTGAATAATGTTGGAGACAAGTTGCTACTAGCCATTGACTTCCACAGAGTGTAAAATACTGTGAAAGTCAATGGGCTCATGTTAGTTTACCAGAGGAAGGAATAGGAACAATGATAACAAATTTTAGTTTTTCGGTGAAGTATATGTTTAATATTATAGGTCATTTGTACTACAATCGATAACATGCAAGATAGCAAATTATTATTTTAAATAGGTGCTAAATAATGTTTAATTTCCATTCTGTATTTCTCTTTGCAGGAATGCTGTTGTTTGCAATGGCAGCATTGCACTGTGGCGCAACAGAAGACACAGATGTTATTATGGGTAACTGTAATGATACCATCAGACTTCCTTGTACAGCTACTTACCGAACACAATCTTATCGCTACGTCGTGTGGTATAAAGCAGATGTGAGTTGCCTTCATATTTTGACTGCTTGAGATTCAGTTGTGGAGTTTACAGTATCAGTTTTTTCTTTGTATTTTGAAAGTAAAAAAAGCTGCATGATGGTTAGCCAACGAAAAACTTTTCCTTTGATGAGTAGCATCCTCTGCACCTCAGTGACATACAATTTGGCATTTGAACTGTTGAACTGTCTTTCTTTTCTAGAAGGATCCTATTGTCAAGAGGAAAAACCAGGAATATACATACTTTAACTTCACCAATATTTCTCTGGGAGATAAAGAGACCCTTGTGTTAAATCATGTGCAACCTTCAGACTCTGGAGAATATAAATGCTACCTGGCTGCAGACGTTGGAGGTCGAAACGAGGAGTCTTTAATTAGATTGAATATCTCAGGTAATTCAGAGTCAGTCTTGTTCAATTCTCATAAAATCAGTTTAATATTAAAATTCTGTTCCTTGGTGCATGTTTAAACCTCTTATTATACTTATAATTCATGCATGATCTCAGAAAACAAACAATGGTTGTCTTCATTTTCAGAATGTTTGAGCACAGTTTATCCCATGACCACCATGATCCCTGCTGAGTTCTGTCCTGTAGTAGAGGAATTAACTATTCCCTGGGCTGTGATTGGCCTTTCTCTTATTAGTGTCACCAAAGTCATTCTGTGCATCATAACTATAGGGGTGAGTATATTAGCATTCCCATCAGTCAGTCGAAACACAGGAACTGTTTCAGATTACTGTTAAGTATATGGGTCATGTATTTATTTCTTTTTATAATGAAAGGAATTATAACTTTTGTTTAGAAAGGACGATTAAGGTGATAAAAAGACACACAAAAATCTATTTCAAATAAACTGTGTTCATTCCATTCATCAAAGAATCCTGAAAAAGTAGAGTTTCTATACATATATTAATTACATTTAGTTTTTTTCATGAATGATAATAGATAAGAAATGTTTTCTATAGGATCATGCGACAATGAAGACTGGAGTAGCTTTCCCATCACATTACATTTAAAAATATCATAAAATAGAAAACTTAAAGTTGTTTTAAATTGTAATAATCCCACACTATTTTACCTTATTTTGTATTTTTCATAAAATAAATGCAACATGGGAGAGTAAAAAAAAATAAATAAAAATCTTTTAAAGCCTATTTATAATAAAATCAAATTATATAAAGCCCAACTTGTGAAAGCTAAAGTCAAATTGTAGACATAAATAAATAAAAAAAATTGATCATAAGAAAATTCGAAGAAAATAAAGTAGCATTTTTATTTCATCCATTGCAAATAGTTCATGTTTCTCATAGAAAACCTCAAAAAACACATAAGCTGTGCCATTTTAAAGGCTGCGTCCTCCAGAGGTTGAATCTGTTAGCCACAAATGTCATGAGGATGACTCATTTTGTAAAAGTAACAATAATAAAGTTTTTTGCTTTGCAATGTAAAAGTTTACTTTGCCAAAATGAGGCAGCCTCAATAATCTATGCAGCCAATAAAGAGACCTCTAAGACTTTTACGCTTTAAAATAAGACACGGCTCATTTATTGTGAGTCTGTCTATACCTAAAAGACAAAATGATCATTTACTGATTTTAGGCACTTCGTGGGATAATGCCACAACCATTCAAAGTGTTTCTGACCTATTCTCAGTTAAACTGCTGTGTCTGCATATTTAAGCACACCCCTCATAGACTGACATGTTTTAGCAGTTTTAGCACTGAACTGCTCCAAAAAAACGGTTGCACAACAGGAAACAGAGATGTTAAGCCCATAAGCTTCACAAGAATCCCCCACGCTTACATTTTACCCACCAGCAATGTCGTACCTATCACAGGAAATAATGCTTTTTTTTCTGCAGAACCCTCAGATGGTCTTGTAGTAAACACATAATGTTGCAGCTGTGTGTGCATTTTGTCTTTTAAATAGTTTTTACCACACGACTGTTTTGCTGTAACAACCAACAATCCTTCAGATTTCAGAGATGATTGTAATGACAAACCACAGGCCTGTTGCTAAGAATAAGTGGGAGAAGTTTTTTTGTGTGTGCTTTTGAAACCTGGCTCATATACATTTTCCTTTCACAGGTGTGTGATCGAGTTGCATTTAGAACAGTAAGAAGAAAACAGGATGTAAGTGAAAGCAAGACTGGAAGGTCAAGCTGGAAAAACTGAGATTGACAACAAGCTGATGGGGTCATTTTAGTTTTATGTGTCCATTAGCCAAGTTAAAACAATTACAAGGCTGTTCACACCATTAGGTTGTGTTGATGGGGTCCGTTTTATTTCTGTGGGGTTTTGCTATTCTTAATTACTTTTTATGGATGGTTTTCTTCCTAGGGGACGAAGGACAGGCTATAATGGGGACTGCTTTATAGCTGTTGAGGGAGATGAGTGTCATGGAGGGTTGCAATTCATTAGGTCTGTGCTCTGCCGCAGCGGCACACTGCTGCGCCCCCATATTTTATAATTATAAATCCTTTGTAAATATATATTTTTTTTTTACTGTCTGTATCAAATGTATGTACTTTACCCATTTTAAGATTTATATCTAGGGCTGCCATGTAATTAATGATGTGATGTGGTGATTAATTCATTAGTTTTAGAAACTTGACTGTAAAAATACCCTTAAAAGATCATTTAGAGCTATTGTGTTAAATGAGAAAAGTATCAATTAGGCTAACTACAAAAGCTACAAAATGTTTTATTTAAAAAAATAAGAAAAACAAAATTAAATCACATTAATGAGAGCCTAACATAACATGTTATCAACTATAATACAAGACATTTTGCTGCATATGGCTTTATAGATAGTATTTTTGTTGCCAGCACTGAGCAAAACAGACAATATGTGACCATAGACCACAAAATCAGTCTTAATAACAGGTATATTTGAATCAAAAACCAACAGTAGATTGCAAAGGTGAAAGTTTACTGCCAAAAATAATTATAGGATATTAAGGAAAGATCATGTTTGCACAATATTTTGCACATTTCCTACCGTAACTATATCAAACCTCACATTCCTAATTTTCAAATAGTTGTATCAAATATTGTCCTACTTCAATGGAAACATAATGTACCGTACATCAATGTAAAGTTTATTTCAGGTGATGTATGAATACCTCTTTTTTTTTTTGCATTTGTGCAATTTGGAACAAACAACAGCACTAATATGATATCGCACTTGCTGCTCATGGCTTATCACTTATCATACAACATAAACATCACAAAGCTTACACAGGGGCATATTCAAATATTTTAATCAAATTATTTTTTTATAATCTGCATTTATATTATTATTATTAACAATATGTAAATATAAATTGACTAACAATGTAAGATTTATTTCTAAATCATATGTCCATACTATCACGTACAGACTATTCTGACTTTAAAAACTGACTTTAAATGAAGTTGTGCTGTGTATTATGAAGTTCATCCGTAGTTACTATTACGTAGCAAATAAAATCAGTTATATACTATATAACACATGCGGATGGCAAATTTGAGCAGCAGGCTCTGTGGGGCAGCTGAGCTTGGGTTATTACTACATTATATTTGTGAAACATAAACTACAGCCTATTATATCATTATGTATGTGTAATAAAATTCTTCTCTTGTGTGTGTGTGTATGTGTATACCCATCATGGCGACCAAGTGTCCCCACCAGTACATATTTTTGGTTCCTACATGATAACAAATATTATAAAACATACAAAATGTTATATAGCTATTTTTTACATGTAAAATTTCGTAAAGTTTTGTATGAATTTTAGGTTTATGGAAGTTTTTGGGTTAGGGGATAGACAACACAATATGTAGAAGATTATTTAAACGTGTTCTGCACAAGGTTCTGTATGGGTAAGTTTAGGAGGAAGGGTTGGATAAGTGATAAAACCACCCCCTGAAAATCAAAGGCAGTGTCACTAGACGTTTGTTTTTTACATTAATATCAAAACACATTATCGTAACACCAAAGATATATCCATTCGCAACTTGTACTTGACATATTTTTGTAAATAAAATTGTGTAAACAATAAAGAATGTGAAAATGAAAGTGTTGTGTTTTTACGAATCGTCCAATGCGATCGCATCTGGGAGTTTCCGGTTCTGGCTGAAACAAAAAGAGAAACTGCAAGAAACAATATTGATCATGCTGCAGCTTTATTTTATCATTTGTAAGTAGAAAATTCACTTGTGCATATGCAAAATTTAATGTATTGAAGGAAAAAGCAAGAAGGAAACACGTAAATACTAAAGTGAAACTAACCGTTTGTGTAACCTAAACTTCCGCGTTGGCGTCTCCATAGCATTAAAGCTGCAGTCAGAATCTCGATTAAATATGTCACGAAAGGCACTGGCATAAATAAATCAAAAGCTGTTATATTTTCTTTCCTTCAGTTCATCTGATTCACCTGTCAGTGTCGATAAAGGAGCAAGACTGGATTAAAATACCATGTCCGGCTAGCACTGAACAAGGTGTAAAATACAGGAGGTTAAGCTGGTACAAGGTTTGTGGTGTGTTTAATATTTCAAATGCACATCCAGCTGTTAACCAATGCAATCCCAGCAGGTCGGCTTTAGTCATTCACCTGTCAATCATTACATTCGCCCAGTCAAAGTCAAGAGCTATAAACAGAATTTAATGGCTTGGATGTTGGGAGGAGTGTTTAAAAAATGTAACTTTTTTGTACAGGTTGAAGAGGGTTCGGATGTGCTGACTGGGCTTGTTTTTAAGGATCTGCTAAAAAATATTACAACCCTCTATAAGTTTGCAAATTACACCTATGAGGTGGAGGAGGACAACTCTCTTCTGGTCCCCACTTCTGCTAAAGTAAACTGTGGCATTTATAGATGCACATTATGGCCTCCACTGGGTCATTACATTCAGGAAGGAAATACTGATTATTATTCAGCAGGTGAGAATTTATGATAAGATGCTAAGTTTAATTCTGTTCCCCCTCTTCACAGTTTTAGTACAAAGGAGAATTTTTATAAAAATTATTTCCCTTATTTATAAACTGTAAGCATTCATGTTGACATTTCATTTCATCCATTTGTGTTTGGTTTTAAATTTCCAGTAAATGGTATAATGTAATGAGAAACTAAAATGTGTGTGTTTGTTTTTGTGTTTAGACTGCAAACCTGCAACGGTAATCTACGAGAAGTATGATCTGCCTGCATATAGTTTTAAATACATCATAATCCCATGTGTGCTGATGGTTTGTGCTGCTGTTATCATGTTCCTGAACATCAAAATGATTAAGAAAACAAAAGAAAAATATAATATCAAGAAAAAACTTGCGCAAATTGATGAAAGCATATAGTGACTGTAACTGTTTACTGTATGAGATAATTTTGGATTACCATCAGTACATTCTGGCTCAAGCAGCACATTACTCTATCAGATAATGATGATTTTTTTGTGTAAATAAAGAACACTGTGTTTATAAAAAAAAAATGCAAATTCCCATATGAAATGTAAATGCGTTTTCACACTTTATTTTAAGGTCCAATGTTTTGCTGTTAAAAAAATGTTGACTCATTAAACTATTGGGCTAGAGATGTAGCATATGGTCATGCAGAAAATATGATTTAGAAGTACTAATAAACAGCCAATGTGTTAACAATAGGCATTCAAATAAGCAACTTGTGAAAATTGGTCCTTATACAAAAATGTTAGCAAATACATTAATAAAGTAATTCCAATTTCTTGTTAAATCTTGTTATTACTATTAACAATTATTATTACCTCTTTTGTTAACAAATTCTCAGTAAACACTGGAAGTGTCATGATTATAAATTCTCACAACAGGCCTACATTGGTTGGACTAGACCAAAATGTGAATTACTTTTTTACTTGCTGATATTGCTCTAAACTGCCATGCACTATACACTATACATAATTTAACAGTGTTTTCAAGGTTTGATAAGTGCTTGGATTTATAATAGTGCTTAAAATCGCTTGAAATGGCATATTCATTGTTTTTATGATTACCTTTGTTACACGGTTATTCACTTTTGAATTGATGAAATGCCTTCTTTTTGATGTGTGACCTCTGATAGAACAGAGTAGGAGATAAAAACATGATAGGAGGTTGCTGCTTTAGTCAGCATTGTCTTGAAAATGTCTAGGTTTGGAACGTAACCCACGTTCCCTGAAGGAGGGAATGGAGACGTTACATATGGGATCTCTCTTGAGTCTGCACGTAACCTTCACCTGAAGGCCAAGTTTTAAGGGCCCTGTGTGGCCCAGGATGCCAACTTTCTATCTTTTAGATTTCACAAAAAAAGATGAAGCATGGGTTGGGCTGTCGGAGACATGAAAAATATGAACATTTTTAACATGGAATTCAAAAGGAATGCACTATATCGATAAGATATGGATATAAGTGAAGGGAAAAACAGCCTTCTGGCTGACTGTGGAAATTGTTAAAGCCACAACCTCTGGTGAAGGAAATCCAGAGGAGCACAGTCGGGACTGACTCCACTCTGAGTCCGACTGCAGGGCAGGAGGAAGAGGTTCGCCTTGGCATCAGGGAACCATTAAAGGGTACAGCAGCAAGCCAACACCAGCCGGTCTTCCCGCTACCTGTTTGTGTGGTTTAAGACACGAGAAGACACAGCCTCTTCGCGGAGGTCGTAGAATCTGGCGAAGGTGTTTGGTGTCACCCAGCCCACAGCTCTACAGATATCTGCTAATGAGGCACCGTGCACCAACGCAGAGGTGGAGGCTACACTCCTTGTTGAGTGAGCTCTCAGACCTAAGGGGCACGGCTCTCTCTGGTATAAGTAGGACAGGGAGAGGGCATCCACCACCCAATAGGCCAGCCTTTGTTTGGAGACAGCATTCCCTTTCTACTAACCTCCAAAGCAGACAAAGAGCTGATCGGAGCGTCTAAAGCTCCGGGTGCGGACAGTGTAGGGGCGCAAGGGGCGTACAAGACTTAGCAACTGTAAGGCCGAGTCTGCCACCTCCTGGGGCAGAGCTTGCAGGTTCATTACCTGACTTCGAAAAGGTGTAAGGAACCTTGGGCAGGTAGCCGGGCCGAGGTCTCAGAATCCCCTCAGAATCGGCCGGGCCGAACTCTAGGCACTCTTCGTCGACAGAGAAGGCTTGAAGGTCCCGACCCTTCTTGATGGAGACCAGAGCAATCAGGAGTGCTGTCTTTAATGACAGGTATTTTTAACTCTACTGAGTCCAAGGGCTTAAAAGAAGCTTTCCGCAGGCCGGTTAGGGCAACGAGAAGGTCCCAAGAGGGTACTGAGGGCGGTCTCGGGGGATTAACCCGACGCGGAATGATGCGGGTCAACAAGGAGTGTAGCCTCCACAAGTTCCAGAGATCGGGCCGTAGGTGCCAGATCGTGCCCATCCCCTGAGAAAGAAGGTCCTTTTTTTCCAAGGAGGGACTGCCGCGAGGAGCATTAGGTCTGGAAACCATGTCCGGGAGGGCCAGTAAGGCACTACCACCAGAACTTGCTGCTCGTCCTTCCTGATCTTGCACAGGGTCTGAAAAGGCAGCGACATACGAAAATGCCAATCCGAAGTGTGCCATGGTGGCATGCCCATCTCGGGACCCGATCGTGTAACCAACGCTGAAGCAGTCTCATATGAAGCAGCCCCAGCGGCGTTACTGCGGCTGCCATATGCCCCAGGAACCTGTTTACTTGAGCTCAGACATGTCAGCATGGCCTGCATGTGCTCCCCCGCGAGGCTTGCAGTTTTTACGATCGAATCCAGCTCTATGCCAAGGCAAGAGGTCCTCTGCACTGGACAGAGTTTGCTCTTCCCTCGGTTGATCTGAAGGCCTGGATGGCTGAGGTGCCGTAGCACCAGGTCCCTGCGCGCATGGCCGGATCAATGCACATGCTTTATATGGCTTCAGCCTAGGGGCCCCCAATTAATCAAAAGAAAGAAAAAACTTAATATCCAGTGGATTAAAATAAACATTTAAATAAGCGAACGCTGATTGGTTGAGGCAAATCCGCCTTCAGTAGCCTATATAAACGTCAGGCGCACGTCCAGTGTTGCCATCTTAACGACTTTGTCGCTAGATTTAGCGACTTTTCAGACCCCCCTTCAGACATTTTTCCAAAAAAGCGACAAGCGACAAATCTAGCAACTTCTTGGACAAACCTAAACGAGTCTCTGGGAGTGGCGTGCAGCGCGTGGCTGTGAGGAGCAGAGCTTTCAGTGAAAATAGATATTATGTTAATGCTAACTCTATTTTACATGTAAATAAAGCCCACATAACAGCATAGCCATTGTCTATATCTTATGTGTATTTAATTTAATCAGAAAAGGGCTTGATTAAACATCAGGATATTAATCCAGATTAACCTAAATCTTGTAAGGTAGAGCTAATGGGGTGCATTTCAGTCACTATTTCATATTCATTCCGTTTTTCTGACAACAGAAACCATCAAATACATCAGTGTAAACAGTTATATTGAGAATTTGGGTGCATCAAATTACATTATGTGACTACGAGAAGCAAGATAATATGACGCAGTGACATAATAAATATGCAAATTGACGTATGATGTCCTCGTGGTTGTGAGAGGGGGCCTACGGCAAACTGTAGCCTAGGGGCCCCTGGCCATGTTAATCCGGCCCAGATCATGGCATAGTTCAAATGTGGAGGAAGTGTTCATAGACATTGAAAGAACAGCTCGGTATGCTACAACAACTCTTGCTCTATCTTTGTTGTTTACCTGATTACCAGTGTTAGAACATACCGGCATACCAGGGTGGAAATAAGTTTACACAGCAATTGCGTATCTCCAGTGCAAAATACAGAAGTTTTGAGAAAGGTCTATGCCATAATGAGTCAGGCTGCAGAGTGAGTAGGATATTTCCACTCTCTCTTTACTCCTGCAACGCATTAGTTAAGGCAACTACATTGATTTGCCACTTACGCTTCTAACTTTTGTTCATGTGAACACTGTTTTAAGGCACAGGCTCCACAGCTGACATTTGTTGTGCGCTATGGTTTTTGGCACTTCATGTATGGGTCTGTAAGGGTCTTGCGTATCTATCTGTAAGGGTCTTACATGGGTCTTAACATGAATTACATGCTTAAAGGGGTTGAAAGTGGGCTTGCACCAGGATTCAACTGCGAATGCCCATATAGGCTCATAGTGGGCTCTGTAAGGATCCTATGTTGGTCCTAACTGGGCAATTCATGCAAAGCCTATCTAAGCCCAACCATGCCATATGGTTTAAGAAAACAATCTAAGAAAAATTAAAAATGAAGAATGAATATAAGGACAAGATAAATACAAGACACTTGATGCTTTGAACTGCAAGAAATATATTTAATTGAACAACAAAAAATATCTTTACAAAACAATGTCACAACTTACAGGCAAACTAAAAGGTATATTTAAAAAAAAAAATCTCTGGAGGAAAAACAAAAAAAACACACACAACTCCAAAAAATACAATACAAAATACACTCAGGATATATGACATTGAACAACAAACAATCTTTAACAATTTAAAGTTTATAACATACAGGTAAATACATTTTAAAAACTAATATATATTTTTTTACATCTCTGGAAAAACGAAAACAACACATTTCTCCAAAAAATACATTCAAATACACTCATGGCGTTTGTGTTGTCGACACTCGTGTTGTTTTTCTCTTAGGGCTCTTGCAGCTTTTTTCAGCATTTGCTCAGTGTTTTATGTGAAGAATGTTTCAATGTTGCCGTGCTGTTGACAAATAAAAAAAAAAAACTTATGATGTGAAACAATTATTGCTAAAGAGTGATGGCCGGTATGAACATTTTTTTTTAAATTTGAATTTTAAATCCACCAGCCACTGTAGCTGGTGGATGAAAAAGTTAATTATCTGCCCTGATATGATTGCAGCATTTTACTGACTGCAGTGTTATTTTTGTCCGCCAACATAATATTTAATATAATTTTATGGAAATTTGGTGTTAGTCGGAACAAATTGTGATGTGAACTTCTCTCTCATAGCCAGCTTACTTTCCGAATGGACTGTTAATATTTTGAGTGTTAAACGGCCTTTGCATACAGGCCACTTAAATGTCCTAAGAACTGGCTGACAAAATAACTATCAAATACAGTAAAATTTGCAAATTAAAGGATATGTGAGAGAATTAACAAACGAGTTAACTGCTTCGCTGGCTTCATTATGAATGAGCCTAAAGCCGAGTTCAGACTGCACGGTTTTGACTCGCTGACAGGTTTTGAGAAATCGGCGACAAACGCCTAAAATCACAGGGAAATCGGTGCTCGTGCACGCGAGTGACAATCACACAGAGTGAACTATCAATAACGCGATCTGAGAAAATCGCAGACATGTCGCCGACACCCGTGAGATATTTGGCATGCTAAATAATTGGACCTGTCGGTGTTTCAGAGTCATGCTGTGTGAAATGTGTTCTGGCTGAATAACATCGGTGATTACCTACAGCCAATGAGAGAGCCACATCCAGGGCAGCGGGAAGTTGGGGGAAGAGTTAAGAAGGTATAGAAGGTAATTATCTTCGACCATAATATTTTTTTCCATTGCAAATGAGCACACATGCAATTTGTATGACAAGCTTATTTTGCTTGCAATTATTTTTAATAATAATCCCAGCCTCACGTGAG
>JAUCNO010010459.1:0-24348 GCA_032353835.1 Enteromius viviparus | reverse complement strand
ATGCTTGCTTGTTTGTATAATTATATACAAATTATATATTATATATATATATATATATATGTAATCATTATTATTTATTTATTTATTTTTGTATTTTTATAAAAAAAAACGTATTAAAAGTTGCATTGAAAAAATAAAAATAAATAAATAAATAATAATGATTACATATATATGCATTACATATATATATGTAATCATTATTATTTATTTTTTATTTTTTCAATGCAACTTTTAATACGTTTTTTTTTTCTCCAGTCTAGGGACTTTAAATTTGGAAGGACAGTCGGTTGTGATTGAATCCGCTGACTTCACCAAGGGGGCCAACATGGCAGGAGGAAAGAAGAAATCCTCTACTCTACCATCAAAAATTCAGAAAACTCTTTCCTCCATATGGCAGGACAAACACATGGTGTTATTCAAAGCAGAGTACACGTTTTTGGTCACGGCCGTCCTTTGGTTCCTGGAAATTGGGATTAACATATGGGTGATCCAAAAAGTTGCATGTAAGTGCAGCAGAGTCAATCTCTGACATGATCTTTGGAGAAGTGAGCAACTCCTTAATGCAGACTAAAGAAACTCCATACGGCTTGATTTCTGTGTATTCAAATGAGAAACCACTGCACGCTATTAATGCGGTTGTTCATCAATTCCCTTTTCATATATATTCAGTTGTTACACTTACCTTCCAAAATTATAGTCTGGTTAAGTTGTGTATTTGACCCGTCGATACTTCCTAAAAGGAGCACGTGCACAGACCCCACTGCTCATGTCTGTCAGTCACGCTCACCATAGAGCCAAAATGACAACATGACAGTGCATCGCAGTATGCAGAGAGATGCCAATTGGAAGTGCCTTCGTGATTGACCTGTCTAATGATGTACGTGTTGTGTTTAGATACAGAGATCGACTGGAAGGCGTATATGGATGAGGTGGAGGGAGTTATAAACGGCACATATGACTACACACAGCTGAAGGGCGACACCGGGCCGCTGGTGTAAGTGTCAGCATACTAAAACATTTCTGTAGAGCATTAGATGTCCAGTAATAATTTATTTTGCAAAAGTAAAATAAAATAATTTTATTAAAGTAATGTAACTGGTTATTTTCTATCAACATCAATCTATTTTTTTTGTTGTTGTTTAATTTGTTTATATTTATTTATTTATTTTACATTTCTAATATTTTAATCGGCTAATATTTTCAAACATAAAATAGGCAGGGTTAATCTTACAGAAGTGCTCAAAACGAATTAGTGGTAAACTTTTTATCACTTGAATTAGATTATAATTGAAATTTTAAAGCCCTTCTACTACAAAATCAGATTTGTTTAGAGATTATTTTGCTCTGACATTAAATACAGATTTAAAATCACAACAAGATGTACTTGAGTATCTATGATACTGTTTTTTGAAACCTAAACTTCGGCGTCTAACAATGCCTTGGTGAGGGAAAACAAATATTGAAATATTGATGTTTGGGAAATAAATCAATCATATCTGTATGTGTGTGAAAATCTTCATATGCAATCGTTAACAGTTACGTAGGTAACTTTAATTTAATTATAATATTTTCCCATCAGTAACTGTAACATTTATTTTGTAAGTAAATTATGTAATTTCATTACTTGGAATTAATTAATCCCCAACACTAGCTGTAGTACGGCATATTAAATTAAAATCTAGGCATTAATTATGTACTGGATTGTATGTGTGTTTCAGGTATCCAGCTGGTTTTGTGTATATATTCACCGGACTGTATTATCTTACTGATCATGGACAGAATATTCGTTTGGGTCAGTATATGTTCGCTGTGTTCTACCTCATCACCCTTCTGCTTGTGTTCCGCATTTACCATCACACCAAAAAGGTAATGCCCGCATATAATGCAAATCCATGTACATTCTGTTTAGCCGCTTTTTGCTTTACCCAAGAATAGCCAGGATCTTTTCACTGAGATTTTAACATATACAAACCACTGTTTAAATGTTTGGAATCGGTAAGATTAAATTTAAAAGGAAAAAGGAAAAGGATAAATTCTAAACTTTCTTTTAATCAAAGAATCTTGAAAAATATGACAGTTATAGTCAATTAAAAGCAGCACATCTGTTGTCAACCTTGTTAAAAATAAGACCTGTTTTTAAGCACCAAGTCACATGTGTGTTAAAATGATCATGTGTGTGACACTGAGGACTGAGTTATTGCTGCTGACAATTCAGCTTTGCATTGCAGGAATAAATTGCATTTTTAAAATAGATTTAAATTTAGAAACAAAATATGATTTTTAAATATTTCTGTTACTGTATTTTGATCAAATAAAAGCAGTCATGGTCAGCATAAGAGATTCTTTCAAAAATCTTACTTACCCAAAACCTCAAAATGATGGTGTGTGATTTATGTAATGCAGTGTACATGAATTCTACAACATGCATTAATTCTATGATCCCTTTATCCAACTTCAGCTAAACACATACTGCAAGTCAAAAGCCTCCTCAATTCAAGCCTTATTAAAAACCATTATGTCATTCAGCACCGACTCCTCTTTAGTTCACAATAACAAACACCTTACTAATAATGCAGTGCATTGCTAATTTTTTTTTGTGTTTCTGACATATACAAACATTTGTGTCTTAATAATAGAGCTTGTCTGTTTATTCTTCTCTAGGTTCCTCCGTATGTGTTCTTCTTTGTCTGCTGTGCTTCGTATCGTATTCACTCCATCTTTATCTTGCGTCTCTTTAATGATCCTGTGGCCATGATGCTGTTATTCGGATCTATCAATCTCTTCCTGGATAGCCGCTGGACTCTAGGGTGTGCTCTCTACAGGCAAGTAGTAACACCTTCATTCTACATGGAGTAAGAGACGAATGGTAAAAGAGATAACGGTAACAGTGTGTGTGCATTTAAAGTATGCATTTGTCCATGCTGTGGACAGTTTAGCTGTGTCTGTGAAGATGAATGTTCTGCTCTTCGCTCCTGGACTCCTCTTCCTCCTCCTGTGTGAGTTCGGCCTATGGAGAACTTTACCAAAACTCATACTCTGTGCTGTAATTCAGGTTAGACACACACACAAACACATTGACATATTCATCAAGTGAATCAGCTTTGTTTTACACCAGTACCACTTTGTTTTTCAACTTTTCAGCTGGTACTGGGACTGCCGTTTCTCTTGGTGAACCCGGTCGGGTATGTTAGTCGGGCGTTTGACTTGGGCAGACAGTTTCTGTTTAAGTGGACGGTGAACTGGCGTTTTCTTCCGGAGGATGTGTTCTTATGTCGATACTTCCACTTGGCTCTGCTGTTGGCCCACATTACTACACTGGCCCTGTTTGCACTGAAGAGATGGAAGAGGTACAAAAATCTAAACACAATTAAGCCTGGAGTTACTAGCTGTATTTTATGAGATTAAATCACCTTAAATGTTTATAAAATTGTCTAAATTTTTTTAAGACTTGCAGCTAAATCTGTTTAACAAAAACATTCCTATGTTCTTCATGTTTTTCTGACAGTGTAATTAAAAATTTGTCTATTGCAGGTCTGGGAACAGTATTTGGTCTATTCTAACAGATCCATCTGCGAGAAAAGAGACTGTACACAAGCTTAATGCTGATCATATCCTTTTAAAGTTTTTATTTTTTATTAATCAAATGGACTTTGCACTATTAGTTGTAGTTGATATGATAAAAATTGTTCCTTAACCTGGATCATACAGACAGTTTTGATTCTTTTCACTTCTAATTTCATTGGGATGTGCTTCAGTAGGTCACTGCATTATCAGTTTTATGTCTGGTATTTTCATACGCTGCCCTACCTGCTGTGGAGTGGAGGAGTCAAGAAACTTGCCCACCTGCTCAGGTAAAACACACTTAGCTTTTGTTTCTATCTGTATATATTTTTGTGTATTATTTAGTTTAGCATGTTTAGGAGTAGAAGTTTAGTGATGCTATTCTTATTCACTCACTTTTAGGGTGTTGATTCTGGGTCTGGTAGAGCTGTCCTGGAACACGTATCCGTCCACCAACTACAGCTCTCTATCACTGCATGTCTGCCATTTCATCATCCTCCTCTGTTTGTGGCTCAACCCGACCCCAGCTCTTCCATCTCAGAAATCAGAAAACAAGGCTAAACGCCATTAAACCTCTACCTGACCAGAGTGCTCGCTGTTTGGGATGTTTCCTGGCCTCAAGCTCCTGTGCAAGAGGGACAAACAGTGGTGGCCAGGGACCAGTGCCCAGAGTCGGTATCAGGGCTTTTTGTTAATGGAGGACATTTGAAGGTTCTTACCTGGGGATTTCAGAGAGTTTACAATGCTTTTCAGGATTCTTACGGACTATGTGAAGCATAGTCAGGGATGTTAGAATTGTGAATGAATCTTTATTGGAAGGACAATATAAATAATTATAATTTTTATTCAGCATATCAACACTTTTGACCTTTTGAGACCTTGAAGATCTTCTCTTGTTGGCCAATGGACTCATTCAGTACGGTTTATTTGTACAAGATGTTACATATAATAAATATTATATAATATCTATAATATTCTATAATATATATATTATATAGCATTTCAACAGTGAAGGGTTAGTTTACCCATTATTTCTATCATTAATTACTCGCCTTCATGTCGTACCAAACCTGTAAGATCTATGTTCAAGTTCAGAAGACAAATTAAGATGTTTTTAATGGCACTGGATAGACGGCAACAAAGCTACCACGTTTAAGGCACAGAAAGACATTAATAACTTGTGGGAGGTTTAATTAGTCCATGAGACATCAATTGTAATTGTGTGAAAGAAAACAAACATTCTATCTTTATTCAACAATTGTTTCTCTTCTGTGTCAGTCTTCAGTGTAGAACCTGATGCACTGCAGCGTGTTTACAAGCTGAGGAACTGAAGACCTTAAGCAAAATAAATGTGGAATTCAAGAGCTGGCATATAGCACGTCTCTTTCTCGCCGTGTAAACATGGCGTAGAACATCTGGAACACGCCTGCTCCTGACTCAGAAAAGTAGGTAGATTCATCACATGACGGCTGAACCACTGGAGTTACATGGACTATTTTAACAATGTCCTTGCTACCTTTCTGGGTCTTGAACGTGCCAGTTGCGTTGCTGTCTGTGCAAAGTCAGAAAGCTCAGATTTCATCAAAAATATACTTATTTTATGAAAAACTCATACAGGTTTGAAAGGACATGTTGATGGTAATTAACTAATGCTTCAATTGTTTAGTAGTAGGCTTTTCCATCCATGCACAATTTTCTGAAAAGGTTGATAAAGTTACATTTATAGGGCACAAAGGAACAGCATAGATCTGTTTTTCCATTTCTTCTCATATTTTCTTTTTTTTTTCTTTCTAGCATAAAAAGACATATTTTTCTTATGATATGCTTGCTGTTGTTGTTGTTTTTTTTTGCATGATATGCATTTGCTTAATCCAAAGTGTAGCCGGTAATCACAATACAACTGTTGTCCATGATTTTATTTCATTTCGATCTTTTTATTTTTACAGGCTCATGGTATGAAAATATGGGCAAAACCAGCCTGAGAGTTAAATGAATTAAAGCCCTTGATATTTAAAACAACAGTATCTTAAAATGTGAAGAAGCTTTATCATTAAGAGCATTTTATTGTATAGATTTGTAAGTGATTGAAAATAAAAGGTCAGTTTCTTAACAGTCATAGTTACCATAGTTATGATTCTTTCTATGATCGAATATGAAAAATATAGCTCCAAGTTTGGCTGATTGTTTTTGTGATGTTACCTGCTTAAAAAGAACAAACTAAATGCCTAAATCCAATTTCCCAACCAGGCTAAAAGCAAGCAGTCATTGCCGATTTCAATTACTGACAAAAACAAAACACAAATGAACCTACAAAAATACAATTTACCAATGTTGTTTGAATGGTTAACCCTAATACTGACCGAATCAGTCAATGGAGAAAGGGTGGTGTAAAATAAAGTCCAATTTAGTCTAAAACTTGACCAAGTTGGCTTGACTTCTGTTCAAAAAGTTGGGGTCAGTAATATTTTGAAAATGCAAGTCATTCATGCTCACCAAGGCTGAATTTATCTGATCAAAAATACATTACAGTTTTAAAAGTGTTCTATTTTAATATGTATAACTGTGATTACAAAGCTGAATTTTTAGCGTTGTTACTCCAGTCCTCTGTTACATGATCATCCAGAAATCATTCTAATAAGCTGATTTTCTGCTCAAGAAACATTTCTTATAATCAATAATGAAACCAATTGTACTGCTTAATGTTTTTGTGGAAACACATTTCTAATAAATAGAAAGTTCAAAAGAACAATTAAAATCAGTTGTAGCATTTACTTTTGATTAAAACCAATCTTTTGAACAGTAGTGTAAGTTAAGGCAAGAAAGTGTCATTTTTGCCTGCTGTACTTTATGTTTGGTGATTGGCTCCACAAAGCATCTAGACCTAAGTTGCTAAGATAAAGTGCTGTCATATTTGCAGTAAACTACATTCTACTGCATAATTAGCCTGAGGCCCAAAGATTAAGGCAAAGCTTGTACAGTATTGTGGTCTGGGCATGAGGGGAAAACTACAACATGACTTACAATCCTTTATCTCCATCTTAAAGTAATTCTATTTTTGCTATTTTTAAGTTGAATTGCTAAAAGACCCAAAAACCTTCAACTTTGAGGTTTCAATTCTTGGTGGCTCCTCTTTTACATGTTATTGGGGTTGTAGCAGAGCACGTTCAGTTTGATGTTTTCATCCCAGTGGCGCAACAGCAAGAAAAGCTGTCTGGCCGCTGCCCTCAACCCTGCCAGGTCAACACCCTCTGGCAACGACTGACACTTCAGCCAGAAATCTGCTTTAGCAGCTACCAGTTCCCATTCCACAAAAAAACCAGCACAGCGGTGCTCCAGCCAGGCCAAAGCCACGGCTGTGGCCCAACTTGAACCCTCTACATCCATCTGCGCCAGTTCTTCTCCATGGGTGTCTACAGGATCCAATAGAGTGCCTTCACAAGTGTCAGTCTCAGAGCCCCGCCCACTGTCGACCTGCATGACTCCGCCTACCAACTTTGGAGAGCCTTCCTCCAAGAGATCGGACCATGAGTCTCGCATTTGTCTCGCTGACGTGGGTGGAGAGGTACAACGGAAAGGAGGGCTAAGACTGCTGCGGTGGCTTAGGTACGGGGACGCTCTTTTCAGGCGGTCAAGGGGGATCTGGATGCACTCTGAGTAGGAATCAGACAGCAGAAATGCACCTGACGCCAACTGTAGGCGCACCTGTGGGGACACAAAAAGAGATGTAGGGGACCTTATATGGTGATTAGTTTTGTAAATCAGTATGCAATTACACCAACCAAGGGCAAGTAGTCAGGAATATCGGTCTGTATGTGACTGTCAGTATCTGCAGAAAGACAGTGAGATTTGAGAGGAGCTTGTTTTCCATTACTGCCCTTTAGTCTGCCGAGGTTGAACCTGGAGAACACAGAAATTCAGTGTGATTTAAATTAATTCCTAAGTGTGATATTTATGCGGGTCAGCAGCACTGACTTGGACCCGAAGAAGCTCTCTACAGTGCGCTGAGAGCGAGAAGACACCGCTGATGGACTGATGCTTCCTCCTATGCCTGAAAGACACTATTATTAATCCCACAATTTACTGATGAAATGCTTGGTCATTTTTAAGATATAGACAGTCATAAAGGTGCAGTCCTAGTTTTGTGAGTGGTATAAAGGTGACAAATTTGCCCACAAATTTCACTTGTGAAGCTGGTCATGCATATTTGGTTTGAAAGTGTTTTATGCATCACTACACTATTGACAAAATTTTACTGAAATGTCACAAATGTAACTACACCTTAATGCATTTTGTCTTTCTCCTATACTCACTGCTGTCCCAGGATGCCATGCTACAAGGGGATGCAGGTGTATCGTCTCTGTCTGGGTCCAAGAAAACAACCGAAATTCATTTGCACAACTTTCATGGATAGCCTTGTTCACAATTACTCACTTTTCTGACTTTATTCAAATGAATTGTGACTTTCTATCACACAGTTACTGCAATTTATTAAGTCCAAACTTCTAAATGGTAGTGCATTTTGCTTATTGTTATGGGCATGCATATTTAACCTGTCGAGGTGTGTGTATCTTCTGTTTCTTCATTGGCTCTGCTGGAGGGACGGCGTCCGAATCCCACCGAGGACGACTTCTGTTTTCTGCTGCCAGTGTGTCTGGTCCCAAACAACATGCCTAGCACACATACAGGAGAATTATGTTCTCTCATGTAGTTTAGCTTGTCTGCTTCGTGTCACAGTCTCTTTGTGACATTGTGTGGGTTGTGTACCTGCGTGTCGCATGCGTGTGCTCTCATGTTGATTTCTTGCATTGGTCTCGGTGGTGGTGAAGCTTGTGTACATGCAGACAATTCCACAGCTTTTGCTGGTCTGAATTGCTTTCATTCTGTACCGTTTGGAAGGACCTGCACACACATGCATACCGGAATACACACCCAAGCAACAGGAAAAAAAAAACACGTGTGAATAGAGCAGCTGGAGTATTGCTTAAAAGTTAAGATTTTGTTAACTGCTATTCCTGTTAAACCTCTTTCAACTTCTATATCGGTTTCTCTCTCCGCCATGTTTTCAAAGTCTCTGATGACAGATCTTGCGGTCAGCTGGTGGATAATCTCATCCCAGGACCCAGTGCTGGTAGACAGGGTTGCTGAGCTCTCTGTGTCCCACAGAGGAGACAGATCCACACGGACTTCCCAGGACATGGCCCTTCCTCCCAGCATGCCATGGATGACCGAGCGGCACTCTGCCCCTGAAGCCTGAAACTCGCCTGGAGGAGCGGCTGAAAATAGGCATTCAGGATCGGTGAAGGTGTCCCAGTCTAGTGGGGAACCGGGGAACAGTAGGCTATCTGGATAGAGAGTGGTAGGTAAAAAGAAAAGTGTGATTTTAATATTAGGACCTTGTTTAATTTGCAGCTGTGTATTTATGTTGATGCATAAACGCAAAGGCTGTTATCACTCACTGGAGTCTGTCATGCTGGGCCGGGATAGACCTCCTCGTGAAGTGCAGTGGGTATCTGTGTCACTCTCCTCCAGCCGGCCCCCTATGGCCTGCTCAAATGAGACCTTCTCGAGTGCCCTCCTGAGCCGGTGCATGTCCAGGTCACCCTGCGGAGATGAGAAACTTCGACCAGCCAGAGCAGAGCGAGCTAGTGCCTTCTGCCTGCGACGGGAGTCTTCTAAGAGCTTGCTAGCCTACAGAAACATACAGACTACCAGTTAGAATTATAGTTAGGACAGTTTTTATTACTATTTTATGATAAGTCTGGTCCGTCAGTTAAGTTTTTACTAATTTAAAGGAATAGTTCACTCTGATATTTTACTGAAAATGATCTCATCCCCCTAGGCCATCCAAAATTCAGAAGAGTTTGTTTCTTCATCCAAAGAGATTTAGCAAAAAGTAACATGATAGACAGAGGACTCTGTAGCCTGTAGCTATTGTAACCTGGACACTATGGCTTGAAGTAAAAAAACAGATTTGTTCATTGCAAACATACAGCTTTTCACTTTACATTAATTAACGGACATGAGTTGTGTGGATTACTTGTTTGGACTCATAATAACAGCACCCATTCCCTGCAATAGTTCTGTTGGTGGGCAAGTGATGTGATGCTAAATTTCTCCAACTTTGTTCAGATGAAGAAACAAACTTATCTACATCTTGGATGGCCTTTACAAAAAGGTCTTATTTGTTAACATTAGTGCCTAACATAAACTAGCAGTGAGCAATATATTTTTTTACAGCATTTATTAATGTTTAAAAATATTATTAATGTTAAAAATACAGTTGTTTGTTGCTCATGTGATCAAGTTATCAAATATATTACTGTATGCTTAACTTAAAATGTACTAGCGGAATAAATTATAAGTATTCATAGGTAGTTCAAGCTAAAGTTTATGAATGAGACCTTATTGTAAGTGTTAACATTAACCTGTATATATTAGCATCCTAGTTTATTGATTCCATTGTATTTTATGTGTAGTAAAAGTGGTTTACAATTTGGAACCTGTACAAAATAGGAATACATTTTTTTTTAAACTTTTTATCTTTTTTAAATCATTTTGGGAAAAAACTACTGCTAAATACATAAATGTCTTGTCTTTCAAACAATAAAATTATTTTTTGTTTCATTTTAGTTTTTTTTATTAATGGTAATAACTCTATAACTGTAGACCTGCCTGAAAGAATTTACGTTTGTTTTCTCAAAGATCTATTAAACGTCTGTTTTTTTTTAATTCATTTTTTTATTAAAGTTCCAAGAGAACCAGTCAATTAATTTGTAAAGTATGTAAATTTCCTTTGCAGGCTGTTTTAGATTACTGGTAATGCACATGTATTAAAAACTAAAACTTTTCTTTACAGTATGTGTAGTGAAGTCTTAAATACAAAGGTCATCTGCTGCTGTCACCTTCCCTGATGCAGAATCGGTTTCCCCTGAAGAGGTGGCGTTCTGAGTCCACGGAGATTCCCAGCGTGAGAGTCCTCTACCCTGTGTGGGCTCCATTCTTTCCAAGCCATGTGGCAGAGATCCCATGCCCAGCACAGAGCTCTCCGCTTGGGGAGAAACAGACGAGAAGACCTTCTCGCTGCTTAGAGAACAGTGTGTCAACACATACTGATCCTGGACATACGATTCTTGTTGAATACGCCAGCGCACATCACTGGGGCTGTAGTCAGTGTCGGCACCTGTGGATCAAATAAGGTATGTTTGCTGCTTCTTCACTTTACAAATAACTGTCAAAAGAGAAAATGCATATTTATGAGACAGTGATAAAGAGAGATATAGGCAGTATTTTTGGAATCGGTACTTACCGAGTTAATGTGATGCAGTGCGGTGTTATTAACATACAAAATATCTTCTTTTATATTCCATAGAAAATTAGAAATGTATGTTGTACTTTGGGGGGACTATATGACTTTAAGATTGCATTATGTACACTGTACACAAATTTTGAACAAATGAAACAGACCTACTACTTCTTCTAAACCTTAATGCATTTCGTGGCAATGTAGTTATATCAAAAACAGGTCCTGTAGTCTTACCAGGGCTGATGGCATTATCTGTGGCATGTGCGCAGGAGAATTCAGAAGAGATTTCTCTTGAAATTTCCCTCAGCGCTTCCTCAAAGTCACCCTCCACCACACACTCTTTTACAGCATCTCTCTCACGTTCCTCCGGAGGAACCAGAGGCTGAAGGAGCTCAGATGTTGAGGGAGACAGCTCGAAAACTGACCCTGCTGAACCTTGTGGATGGCTTCTGTATGGACGAAGCTTCACCTGCTTATGAAGTACACAAACTAAGACCATATGCAACTGGTTGCATCTTATTTATTTGAACACATCTTCAGTTGGCACATATTGTACTAAGAGTGGTACTGTACAGTGTCTCACCTCACTTTTCTGGGCCCTGAATCCAGACACATCATATAGAGTGCAATAGCCAATCAAGCAGTTGCCAGGGTAGAGTGGAGGAATTTCATTGGGTGAGAGAAGGGCCTCCACATTGTCCGGAACATACCAGTCAATCCTTACATCCGTCAGCACAGGTTCCAGAGCTTTCTTTAGACATTTAACCAACTGTAGAGAAATATTGATAACTACTGTTCAACTACAACATATAAATACTTTTTCAGAAATCTGGTACTACTATTTTTTGGACATGGTGCCGCAGTACTTATGTTCAGAGGTGTACATTGGAGTTAATTAGAAATACCATAGTACAAGAATTTCTCATATTTCAAGGTACCATACTATACCATTTTGACGCCCAACATTCACCTGATTGGGCATACCTTGCATTAAGAAATTAATACCATATTAATACCATATTATATTAATGCCATAATATTAGTATTGTAATTTAACTGTTGTTCTGTAAAAATTTTTTTTTTTTTATTACCACCACTACTAAATATATTATATTACTATACAATAGTACTTTAAAATATTTTTCATATAAATTTTAACTTTATTATTTCTACTAAATAGCAACAGTAGTCTTTTTTTGTTTAATTGTATATTTTAAATAAAAAATACAATTAGATATTATTTATAATAATAATTTTATTATTATCATAAATAATGTTTTAATATTATTTAAAATATACAATTATTTTAATACTTTAACACTAATAATTGTTGTGTCTCTCTCCCTGTAGAGGGTGCTGTGAACTCTCGCACCTTTGGCTGAAGCCTTTCTTCCTCACTGAGAAACTCTGTACTGCCTCCTGTAACCTTGGCAACACCCTGCAGTAGCCTCCGACAGGCCTGAGGACCAAGACCCAGTCCGAAACACCTGGAACACCAACAATGTTGATACACGTGTACTTCAATGCAAACACACTGGCTCTTTAAATAGAGGGCATTTATATTATAACACTTTATATTTGCACTGAATTGCATTTTGTTATGACATATTCTTTTCTTGAGGTGGATTATGGAGGCATATGTACGGTTTCACATCTGCAAGAGCATTTCAAGAAATGCCCATGACTCAAGACATGTATGCGATGGATTGCCAATGTTCCAATGAGGGGGAAAAGAGAATATGTTTAGTATTCCCCTGACAATAATCTGGACCATTTCACTAATTAAATGTCTGAAGAGAAACAGAAGTCAGGCAACACACACACACACACACACACATACAGGCTGTTTAGAATTCAGGTCTGCTTCGTCTGGGTCGAAGGCTTTTAAATGTCTTGACTGAGTATCAATAACGAGTCTGTGTTCCAATACAGTGAAAGCTGTGTGTGTGTGTGTGTGTGTTCTCTGAAGAGCATTTCCCTCTAAATATGAGTCAGTGTATTATGAGAGGGGACATTTTGTGCTGTATAATGTAATGCACAGTCAGATGAAATCATTCTTCCAAGCTCAGCCTCTTTTTGGTTTACTGCAAATGACAGCAGCAAAGACAAGTATGTTTGGAATCTGGATTACAGCTGTTTCCCATTTGACTGGATAAATGAGTTTCATCAAGTGTGGTGACAAAAGTGTCTGCTAGTGTTGAGCTCTTTTTTTATGGATGTTTGCTGTGAAAGTGAAAGGTGTTTTGCTTGCTTTAAAAGCTGGAGGCTGATATGAACTCACTCTATAGATAGTTAAGCTAAACATCTTTTATTTTTTATTTCATTTTTTTTAAATATAAAGTATATAATATGGGCCTATATAATGCTGTCATAATTTTATTATGTATTTTATTTCACTTTGTCACTATATATAACTAGTTGATGTTTTGTTATGTTTATGCAAAATCTCAAATTGTGGCAAATGTTATCTGTGCACTTGTAAAAATGTGTTTAGCTTTCTGTAGATTTATATTGCAGTTTGCATGGAGTCAAATGTATTGAACTGGGTTTTTTTGTATAGTGATATTTAGGAGCATGTTGATTAGCCATGTTTAAAGCTGATTCTAATCTACTGATCTAAAGGTATTTTTAAAAGGATATAGAAAATATTAATACTTTTTTTCATATTTCATAAAAACTGTCATGAAAGGCCATCTGTTCAGATTAACGTATTTTATATTAGGTGATACCTGGCATCTATTCTAACATTAGTTTTTACCTGACATTACAGGCGTTCCTTCTGACCAGTTCTAGCACGCGGCCTACATTGCTGCAGGTTCCATCCATGATGATAAAGAGCTGTCGCGGGCAGCTGCGGTGGATGGGCTGCCGATAAACCCAGGACAGCGCCCCCCACAGGTTTGCACCACCTTGGTCTGTGCGAATCTTCTGGATGTACTCCAATGCCTGAGTCACTGTGCTCTGAAAAATGAGAGAAGGAGAGAATGGCAGTTCATAAAAGAAAAGAAAAGAAAATGTTTTTTGAAACATCAATAAACAAGAGTTTTACAGTAACGTGTTACTTTTGCCCATTTATTACCCACAGATCAAATAATTAAAATACAAACTTAAATGAGTAATCAGCTGAGTTAAAGAATGAATGAAAATGCAAATTCATTCTTTGCCACTATGTACTGCTTTTGGAGCGGTAAAATAGCAGTTTCCTCAGTAAGGCTGTTCATAAAGCAGCACTGCGCTCACAAACTCGGCTTTATCAGGCATTACAGGCATAATGAGATGCAAAATAGACCAATCACGACAGATTAGAGACACGCAAAGGAAGGGTTTACAAAAATTAATCTTGAGCGAATCATTTAGAAGTCATTGAGCAACTTAGTAAGGTAAAAAAAAACAAATGAAAGTCATTTTTGACCTTGTATGCATGTCAGCCTGTTTATGGGGACAAAATTTGAACTTTTAATTACCCATAATAGGGGCACTTTAAATTGACAGTGCTAAATCAGTGCTTTTTTCTGTATATTGGCTTTTGTGGGTTGTACCTTTTTTCACCATGAAGTATACAATTGTGACTTTTTATTTACCATTTGGTCTTTTCCAATCACATCCATTCACAAATTTTTTGTGTATGTGTTCACACAGCCAATGCCACAAAAGTCACTCAGTTTTGTGCCATTTTAAATGAAATTCCATTTTTTTTATCTAAATGTAGCATTTTATGGGGGGAATGTATTTTTATTTTCAGAATAGACACCAAACAAAACATAAATGTAAAATCAAGCGTGATTGAAGAGCACCTGAGGGCTAGAGACAATCTAGAGGCTAGAGTGTGTTGGAGATGTAAAGAGCAGTGGTGCACAATGGAGCAAAACAAGTTTGTTTTTGATCATTGCATGCTGTAAAATGCATGACAGCACCATATGGCTCTCGCTGTTTTAAAACAATTTGTTCTGCCAGACCCTGGACCTGCTTCAACCTGATATTGCAGTGTCATGGCAACCGGTAGTAGCGACCTGGACAGAGATTGCTATCAGCAGGTCACTCACAGGTAAACATCAATCCAGAACCCTGTGTGATCTCCATCTTTTGAGTTTCTTGAGTTTCAGTTTCTTCTAAAATAAACACAATGCGATGAGACTGGACAAACACTCACATCTGTGCAGTGCTTGCTGGAGTTGAAAAGAGGCCTGACTGTAGAGCAGAAGTCAGCGATGTTCAGCATGGAGCGGGTCGGCAGACTCTTGATAGCCACCAACATCCCCTCCTGTCAAAGCACAAGAAGATCTCTAGTTATTTTCAGCTGGCATATACTGCATATTCAGAGTGGGCTTCCTGAATCTTAAATTATATTAATTGTTTCTAGCTTTGTAGGTGGAAGGGCTCATATGATGTTCCTAAAAACATGGTGTATTTTCAAATTAGGCATTTGTTGCACCTAGCGGAGACATAATTACTGATTATAATGATTTCTCGTAAACATTACCATGTCTACATTTGTTATCAGAGAAACAACAAACAACAAGCACTACCCTTCACTGTTTAAAATTTGAATAGTAAGTAGCAGTTTTTTTTAAAATAAGAAAACGTAACTTACTTAAAGGTTGTGAGTCAGAAGTGTCAGACATTCCATGCAGAGTTAGAAATGCTTCACCTTATAGTCTCTGTGCACAGCCAGTGTGGACTACTCTTTAGGTTTTAGAAATTAGTTCTCCGTAAATGTGCTGGACACTCTAATATTTGGGATCTGAAACTGTTCTGAAACAGTGTTGCAAATTCAAATTAACCACTGATTTCTAGTTATGCCCTCTTTTAGAAGCACAAACAAAGTAGTTTCTCTTTTACGACAAAACACAGCGTCTCCAGAACATGGCGCCGGCAACAACACTACAGCAAGAACAAAAGCTCTGCCTTCTTTCTTTGCATAAACATTTGGCCGATGTTATGAAAATAAACTCAAATTGTGAAGTTGAAAAGTGGGGCGTGTCTAAATTAGCCATGTAATAAATTTAATAAAAGCAGCTGCTCATACAGGAGATCACAAGAACCTTGATTTTGTTGATGTTGTGCTGTGTCATAGTGTTGCTGTTGTCAATGAGGAAGATGAGCTCTCTGCTGGCCTGCTGCAATTCTGTTGGTTCGGACAGCAGATTTGGGCAGAAGTTAAGCATCAGGACGGGGTTTAAGAGCAGATCCTTGTGATAGCGTCTTCGCACAAACTCCAGCTGAGGAAGACACATGCATGCATGATATAACAGCTGCATTATACTCTCAATGATGTTCTTAAAAGTCAATCAAGATGAAGTCAGCAATGCAAGTGTCTAGTAGCTATAATCTTACCCTCTTTTCAGACTCTGCCTCTTTTCGGGCAAAACAAATGAAATCACGTCGAGAACGGATGTGCTGCTCGTATTCACTAAATGTGAGTCGGCCCCTCTCTAGGATGACCAATGGGCTATGAGACTCTGCAGACAACAGTGACAGAAACTTGCAGGTGATTGTAGTTTTTGTTAAAATTTTGAAATTGCATTTTAATTTGAGTTTTCTTTTTTATTTATTAGTTCATTTATTTAGTTTTAGTTATTTTAGTTCTTCAACTTCAGTACTTCAAATAAAATAAGCTTAGTTTAGTTTTTTGATATTTTATTATAATTTTTTTTAGTTCACCATAAAGGCAAACCAAATTCTACACCCGTAACCTGTAGCTGTTAATAAACGTTTTTTTGGTGAACTTTTTCAAAAAACGTGGAAACGGGAAACTGCGATATTTAATTTGGCAGCTGTAGGAAAGGAAGTGCCATTTTTCAATTTAAAGTCAATTGTTTTATTAGTAAAAGCATCAGCTATTAACGTTAGCTATAACAAAAACATTCTCTAACATGATTTGAGCTTGACAAACTAATTTTATCCTGAGTTTGCTGCGTGCATTATAACATATTGCTTAAATGTAAACTGAATACAGAGATGAAAGTTTATTTCCGTTTGAGCTATATATGACATGCATACTGTAACTTGAAATAACAAACAGCTCGAGATTTAACATGTGTCGTCAGCTCTCACCGCTGAGGTGTAGTATTATTTCCAGATGTCGGTCACATGAATGCTCTTCTGCTAGCGTGATGTAGGTTGCAGACGCAGAATGTGCGCTGGGGTCAGCGTCTGCTCGCAGGGCATGGGTAGGGCTTTCCAGACCTGAAAACACAGAGATGGCATAAGAAGGTTTACAAAGTCTGTTTACCTGACATTTCAGCACTGATTTGATTAGTTGCTACGAAAGAACATTATGCTGGTGAGAATCTTTGACATCTGAGCCTCGAGGAACTAAAGATATGATAAAACAGATTCACAAGTGAAGACCGATTCTGGCATTTAAATGAATTACATTTCAGACAGACCTAGATATAAATCTAGAAATGCACAAAAGGGAAGTGGTTAATCTTATAGTTACATATAACTAATAACTACATAATTAGTTCAACCCTTATTCAACAAATACTTAAATTGATCAAAGGTTATTGTAAAGACAAAAATTTCAATGACAATGAAGACTGGAGTAATGACTGCAAAAAATTCAGTCTTGCATCACAAGAATAAATGACATTTTATAAAACATTCAACTAGAAAAGCTATTCTAAATTATAATTAAATTTCACAATATTACCGTTGTACTGTATTTTGCATAAAATAAACATAGATTTAGGACTCTTTGTCATCGTTTTCCTCTGTGCTAGTTGCCCAAAGCCGGAGCCAAACACTCTCTCTGCACACACCCTTGCAGACATGCTTTGGCTCCTTCTGGCAGGCGCACTAGATATCTATCATAATCACTGATGTCCAT
The DNA here is from genome assembly GCA_032353835.1 of Enteromius viviparus. Classification (NCBI taxonomy): domain Eukaryota; kingdom Metazoa; phylum Chordata; class Actinopteri; order Cypriniformes; family Cyprinidae; genus Enteromius; species Enteromius viviparus. The sequence continues at coordinate 6,652 of JAUCNO010010459.1, read as the reverse complement.
GCCAAGTTTTACACTAACCGGATTATTTCAGAACACTAGCTGAACCTGCATAACCGTACCAACCTACAGTCACTCTTTTAAAGGTAAATCGAAAAAAGGGGGTCTTCTGTCCTTCTGTGACCAAAGAGACAGGTAGGATACAAGCTTACCTTATGTCTACTCCTCTGGATATCATAGACCTTTTCTGCTTTTACTTTGTAGTTCTTGTTGTATAGAAATAACTTGTGTTGGATGTTGTACAGAAAGATATAAAAGTTACCGGCCAGCAGACAGGCTCCTCGAACCAGCAGCTGGAAGCTGAGCTGATAAGGCGAGAGGTTTGTGGCAGTGCTTGTGAGCATAGCATGTGTGCACTGCTGCCCGACTCCCAGCATCCTCTCCTGTTTCCCAGACACGCTGCCAAAGCACGTAGTCGGGCTGAAGGAGAGACGTGAAAAGGGATTCTAGGGAGGTCAAACCCACAACTTTCCTACTTGTTATTCAGCTCTTGTAAATCGAATTATTAATGAAAGAATAATGGTGTTTTATAAAATAAAAGTCATTTACAATATATTTATTATTAAAAATATACTGGCCATAAAACATATACATTTTATAATTACTATGAATATAATGATTTTGTCTTAAGTTTTAAATCCTTTTTAAAATGGCTCCTTTTTTATTGTTTCACTTGAATTGACTAATTTATTTGTTAATATTTTATAAAGCCTAATGCAAAGACGACATACTTTTTAGATGGAATTATATTTTTAGATGTTTATTGTAATTGTTACACTAAAGGAGAACTTAAAGATATTAACTTTACCTGTTCTCATCTGATTTCCCCCCATTTTCACTCTTTCCTTGCTGGATCCGCGATCTGACTATAGGTGTGAGGACTGTGGGATAAACCAGACGGATTGCGCCATTTTCAAGTGTTGGAAGCTCAAGGGTGGTGCTGATGACAATGGACACAATTTCTAGCGGTCCAATCTGGCCTGTGCTCACAATGAAAGAGCTCCTCTCTAGGTCCTCATCCAGGAACAGAAAACCTGAGAAAAAGTGAAAACTGAATGTTGGCTCTGAAAGACAAAACCCTAAGTCAAATATCTGTGTATTCATTTAAAGGCCATCTAAAACAGGCACAGAGCCAACACAGCTCGTTTTGATCTGGGATCAATGTTTCATCTGGTGTACATGCCCGGGTCCAGATAGGAGATGCAGGGTGGGCCAAGTGATATTCCAGGTGGGCTGGGGTTATAGGACTAACTAAATTATTATTTTTCCAGATTAATTTATTAGACTTCATTGAAAATAGGAACGTTAATTTTAGTTTACATTTATATCAGTTGCTCGCGCTCTATGTCTTTGTCATGGTTAGGTTATCCTGCAGAACATGGTCACAATTTGAAAAAAAAAATAAATTGATTTGTTTGTTTGTTCTTGAATTCCCCTTGGGGCTCAATAAAGTATATATAATCTATATATATATATACTGTATATTATATATATATATATTCTATATAAACTATATCTAATGTAGAATGGAGCAAAGTCTCTTGGTAATGGGGAATGCGTTATTCAATGAAACGATTGCAGGTCAAGTCTATTTAAAATAAATGAGCGCCCTATATTATATTGACAAATAGGCGTAAAACAGCGCTGCCTCCTATTGGTTTTTTTCTGTCTATGCTCCGACATTTATTAAGAGGGGGTGGGTCGGTACGGTAAGAATTTTCCCGGTGGGTTTTAGTGCCCCACTCCGCCCCTGGCGCATACCCTGCACTACACCACCACAATATGGAACCCTTACTGAAAATTTCGGCATTAAACGGTTCTTCAGGAGGATTTGGTTCTAAAAAGAATAAATTCTAAATTTGGTTCTATATTATTGGTGTAGATGTCAACATTATCATTCTTGGAGTAAACTGGACCTTTACACATAAAACTCTTACCATTGGAGCACTGTATCTCCAGACCTGTTCCTCCACAGCATCCCCACTCCTTGCTGTGACCACACTGAGTGTGCAGTGCAGATCCTGGGCAACAGTTCAGACAGCAGTCCTCTAGCTTCCCACGGCTCTGGAGCTCCACACTGACCAGCCTGCCAGACACCATTGCCTCAAACCCCACCACAACCTCCTTCTCCCCCAGAGGATACACAAACACACCTGAGCAGGTGAGGAGGGCATGATTTATTTTGACGACAAGTGTTTGTTTTCCTATTGTCTGAATTGTTCTGCAGCATGTGAGCGTGATCTCTTACCCTCTACGGGTTCAGGGTCAGTATTCACATATGTGAGGTGAGCCGTGATGCCCAGAGAGCAGCCGTTTGCACAGGAAGTGATGTCAGATGTCTTCAGCAATAGCGGGGCCCATGTGGTGCGATTTTTCAGTCCTGGCATTTTCCTGTGTCATCTGTGTACGCTAAGTATGCTTGCTAACAGGATGTTATTGACGAGATCCCTAAAGAATATTAAGCATGATAATTAATAAGCTTCATTTAATTAAAATGTTGACATTGATCTCATTTACTAACTACAGCATACTCAAAAAGGTCAGTAAGAATAGCACCCAATATACTGTGTTAATATATATACATGTACATATACATTTTATTAATATAAAGTAATTAATTAAATTATCACGGAACTTTTGAATTGGGTATTGCATAGTGATGTGTTGTAATTAAAGAAATGTAACAGATAATGGATAGATCCTGGCAGAAAATTACCAGTACCTAGATATTTTCTTTCTTTCTATTTTTCAGTTGTCTATGGTTAAAACTCGGTCTCTGAAGTAATGCTTTTGTCCATAGTTATAAAAAAATGTTCAATGACCAACATTTTACTTATTAACAATTTTCCTGTAACAATCTTTAGCAGAAATTTTACAGCTAGAGTTGTTAAACCGAATTTAAAAAAGGGAAATAATACGGTGGACGAGAGAGCTCTGCCTGTGTTGTCAAATTGATGAAGATGTTTTTTTAAGTTGCAGACGTTTTTTTCTGTTTGCATGCGTTATTTTTAAATTGCAGCGCGTTGAGCTCTCTCTGCCACCGTAAAATAAATTAAAATGAAATATTAAAAAACATGTTTTATTTCAACAAAAACCTATTTCATTGAGTTGCTAATTTAACATTCATCCATTCTCATTTTTCTTTAGTCTAATTTGAAGACCTAAAATAACAAAAACTGGATTAAAAACACACATATTTTAAAAACAATTTAAAAAATCATAAAAATGAAAAAAGCTCACAAGATAATTTCTAAAACCTGAAATATAAATGAAAAAAAAAAAACTAGTAGTATATCAATATTGATAGTGAAATAAAACTGTTTACTTCAAAATTAACAGACTGTTTTAAATAGATATAATGGGCTGGTTCAAAATGGGAAAACTTTCCAAATTGAATCTCAGACAACATCTCTGAGTGAGTAGCAGCAAATTTCCATCTGATTATTTGCTCCAGCTACCATGAAACATTTTAAGAGCTGACACAACCTCTCATTCACACTACTGGACGTGTCCACCCTGCATGCTGCCTGGCAACCGGCCGGCACTCATCCTGTCACAGTGGGAATGTACGTGTCAAACATTAACAGATTGGTCAATAGTGCAGCACATGCATACAAACATCAGCATCAAGCCTAATGCTCAGGTCAATGGGCTGCTGTTTCTGCAGAGGTACAGATGCTAGAATCAGGGGAAAAAGGAACAAATTCAGATGATCAAATTTGAAATCTGTAATTTGGTTTTATCAACAATATAATCTTCTGATCTAATGTGAGAATATTGAATATTGGGTTCACTGGTTAATGATGCAGTGATGTTTGTTCATGCACAAGGTCTCTCAGGTGCTCCTTGAACAAGGTGCACTAACACCTGCCACCTGGACTTAAGTCCACTTACTGAGATTTACTGTGCCATGATTAAATGTCAAGCATGCATGAATACAAACACCACACTATTGTGTGTTTGTGAGTAAATTGCTCTTACGAAGATTGAAGGTTCATTTTTGACTTTTGCTGACTTTTAGTTGTAGTTATGTTGTGCAACTAAATATTTTGTATTCTAGCCAACATTCTTTCAGATAACAATATTTCTAAATGCATTTTACATCTTTTGTACATGTAAAAAAAAAAGGTCAAGTTTTGCAGTGTCCTATAAATGTATCAAGCATATGGAACAATGCCATGGAAAAAAAAATCCTTATAGAGTAAACCTGAGTTTAACCTGAGTAAACCACGGCATGTGAAGGTGATTTTCAGAAGGGATATGTAGTTTTGTAGTAATTGTTTTGTGATAACAGTTAAATGGATTCAGAGTAGCTTTCCAATTCTAATATATTACCTAAGCAGAATAAAAGGATAAATGGGTGCATATACCGTATATGAACCACAATGAAAAGAACAAAAACTACAACAACTAAAACATATAATCTAAACTAATCTTCAGAAAATATTATTAATGATTGCTGTCTAAATTCGACACCTAAACAAATGATTAAATAAGGAAAGGATTCAAAATACTCTTTTGATTTCCTACTTTAAGTAAACACATATCTTGTTTTTTTCTGCAATAAAGGGAAATTAAAATAGATTATTCTAAGCATTAGAGCTCATTTAACCTATTAGAGAAATAAAAAGGGAAATGCAATTCAATTTGCAAAAGGAAAAGAAGGGATTAGCGGAAGTTGCTTTCGATGTCTTTGTATAAAGAGTCATATTTGCATATTTTCATGACGAGAATCATATCGGTTAAAAAAAAATAATGTCAATTATTTAGTAGTATAAAGTTTACGCAAATTCATCAACTATTAGACTATTTGTAGACATGCACTTGAGCATGATTAATAACAAATCTTAATCCATATAATAACGATTGAAATTATTTATGTCTTAAAAAAGGATAAAGTAGGCACTTTACGCACACGACGAGTTTTGACTTACTTGATGAGCTGCTCGTTGATTTCAGTCCGGTTTGCCGTGAATCGGACGGTGGCGTGTTACAGGTCTCTCTCCATTTCTCTGTCACTCTCGCTGGGCGGACTATAGGGACTCGAGCGAGAGCCACTCTTCACTACAACGCGCAATGCACGCAGCATGCACGCACGCACGCGCAAGGAAGGACATATGCATATTATACGAGTCTATATAATTTACTGCTGTCATTTTTAATTACGTACTTCTGCAAATTGTGACATGCTTACTGAAAATGAGTTCAGCTCATTTCATATGGGCTCATCTAGGCTATGCTTTCACAAAGGCGAAGTCTGTTGTTTCAGCCAAAAGTCCAAATAAACAGTACACAGGCATTTGTTGCTGCAGCAAACCACCCTTTTCGCAAAATTTCAGAAAAACAGAAACCATTCGCATATTTGGAAATTATTTCTGTCAATTTTTTATATAGCCTATTTATTTAGCCTATTGCTTGCTTTGTTTCATCCTTATCTGTAACTTGAAGAAAAAAAGACCCTCATTGCATCAGCAATTACTGCTGCATGCTGTTTTTCTCAGCATTTTAATAATACAATTCGTTGCGACACATTTTATTGATCAGGCTCTATAAAGTGAAATTGCTCTGCTTATTTGGTTCTGACTTAAATGCCCCAGCAGAGGGAGACAACTTTTCAAGAAAAAAAGAAAAGAAAAAATTAATTCTATTAAGGTTCGAAATAAAACATCAGAATGACTTGTCTGATGGGTAAAATTAGGCACAAGGCATTCGATAGCAGAACATCATATTGACATATTAACTTGAAAAGATATAATAGTGGATCGCATGTTCAGCACCACGGACAGCTCTATCCCTTCTGATCCATTTTGCCATACAAGTTTAGACAGGAGAAGGAATAATTAGATGAAATATAATTTAATTTTTTCATTTTATGTTTGGATGACAGATCAGACAGGATGATCAATATTATTTTTGCAAAAAAGCTCAAAAATACCAAAGCATCTGCAATTGCCAATGGAGGTGTGAACATTAGCTAATGTTCCCTAAAAATTAAAAATAATTGCTTGAAGGCATTTAAGATGATTAAACCCAAATAGCCAAAGGGTTAACCAATAAGACAACAAGTACAATATTCTTTGATGTCTACATAGACTTTAGGGCCCCCTTGAGTCAAACTTTTTCAACCATATTCTGAACTGAAAAAGAGACTGAACTATATTACATTGATATTTCAGATATGTAGTCTTGAGAAAAAAAACAAAACAAAAACGTTGATATCTTTATTTTATTGGGGTTTACATTGCACTGATGATTTTGTAGATCGCACCACTCCTGGAGACCTACAGTATTTTCCATCTGACGTCATCCATTGAGAGTTTTTGACCATTTTAATTCAGTTTATTTTTCAGTTTTAATTTTTTTCCTAATAAAAAGTTGACGATAAGGTTCTTATAATGTCTTTCGCGATGGTTTTGAACTACGTGTTCCCTTACATACTCGCCACACGCTTTATTCAGTTGTAACCTCTTTTAGAGCTTATAAGAAATCGAATTTTAAAAACAGTCGTCATTGTCCAGTAGAAGGCGCTGTTGACATAATTATCCTGCCTATCTCTCTCCTTCACAGCTGGCGAGGTCTATCCTCCTGAGACCCAAAGAAAAAAAGTGTCTTTTTTTGTTGGGTTTTTTGTGATTTCCTACATCCTTTGGGTTAA